>JACCIY010000250.1:0-44828 GCA_025506505.1 Flaveria sonorensis | reverse complement strand
CATGCACATGTACTCTCCATAGAATATACTCCTACATATATACCATTGCCATATATCAATCACAATATATAAGGTAATTTATAGTATATAATAATAAAAACAAACTTAAAATATGCTATCTTACTCGTCTCTTGGGGGTCATTGAAGTCATTCAGCCTTCAGGCGCGATTATGTCAGACATAAACGTGTAAGCAAACACAACCTTAGAGAAGGCCGCCATGCTCGACCTAACCATATCCTTCCAGTGCCGCCAATGGTGCATCTCACAAAGGCAAAACCGCTATCTTCGTCAGCAGATGCTCGTAATGTGCTGTCACTACTCCGTTTATGCTCTTTTGCCCCGCGGCCAGTGGTGGTGCCATTGAGATCAATAGGCAATCCTACACGCACATAAAGTTTTAGTTAATGAATCTCACACACCACTATCTTCACTATCTTCATGATATAAACATTTCTTGATAGGCAGTGTACATATACTAAAAGGGTGCCCGTGTGATACGAATAAACATAACATGTAAACTTTTTTAGATTAAAAAATTGTAACAATATTGTACTCAAATTCAAGAGAATAAAATGTTTGTTTTTATGAATAATCTTTTTTAATATTAACATATGAAAATTTTAACCAATTAAAAATCATGAAGGAAGTTTGTTTAAAGATTAATCACATAATTGGGAGTAAATGATAATTAAGGTTTAAAAGACAATTTTCCTCCTTAAACTTAAAAAATTACCTAGAAAGACAATCTTTGTTCTTATCAAATGATTATAATATAGTATAATATACCTCATATAATGATTTTGCATTGCCGAAAATGAAGTCGATTGATCCTTGAATATAACATTCTTTGAAGTAATGCCGACCTCTATCATCATGAAGTGTATCCTGAGCTCCAAAAAAGCCACACCCCCAAAATGAAGCTTGATCCCTGCGATTCTAATAGTACAGCTTGTGCTCCAATGTCTCCTGGCTTAGGTATTGGAGCCACATTCTAGCATACAAAAGATTTCAGTTATATTGATCCAACTTCAATAGGTTATATATAGTCATGATCATGCTTAACATGAAGCTAATGTTCTTTGCTACAAAATTTGTAGAAAACACTTGCAAGGACGCGCTATAGAATGTTCGTGTGAGGAATTAGGTGTCGTTCCAGACTATCGCAGTTGATGTGTATCCTTGCCCTTGAAGCGTTATATGGGTTTGTCTTTGGGATTATTACCTTTTCACTTGAATTTGACAAATCAGTAAGTTGATAGGTTTTTATATGGGTTTGTCACTAATTACTAGTGTGTATAAAAATGTTATGAAAAGAAGTTATTGGTTTAAAGTTTTTATGTCTTTCATATTTCACATCGTCACTATGTTGGAATAGAATGAATAGATGGTTATTAATCATGTGGTTATATATAAAAGGGTAGACTTACAAGTAAATGCCACTATTGATCCATATTAGACTTCTCTTAGCGTTGAGTGTAACTACGACATCAATTGCTGATTGAACAGTTGTGAAATTACAACACCCATTACGATCAACACACAATGTGGTCGTTGTGTTTGTATCAGGAGGTAGAGAATCATGTGGAAATCATCACATATGGAATTTACTAGCCTTTTTATGATGATGGTTGTGATGGTGGTGGTGGTGACCATCTAACCTTGTACTGATCGGTTCTGGTGATAACGAGATAACCTTGAACTCGTCGAGGATGTGTTTAATGTATTGTCGAGATTCCATGATAGGAAGTGTGTGCTCGCTAACACAACAATGAGAAGAGAGAAAACATGTGTGCATTGAAAAGTCATGTTTTTTCGATCCACAAGAGGATTGGTTTGAATGAAAATCAAGAAATGGAACAAAGGTTTTTAAAGTAGTTCTTGAAGTACAAGAGTTTGATGACATGCCTTGCAAACTACCCTGTCCCTATGCTCATTTCAACCTACCAACACTTTCTATCATCAAAAGGCATATAAAAGGAATTGAAGTTATAATGACTTACACACAAAGTCCACAAGGAAGTTCAGAAGCAAGTAAACTCATTTATATACTATACTGCTTATCAAGCAGAGCTTCAATTATATGCTAAGTTTAAAGAAAACTTAAACAATTTGATACTTACCGTGAAATTTGCATGTCTATTGCTTTCATTTAAATATGATTTCTTTAACTTTTAATTTAAATCCTCTGTTATGTGATAATTAACATAAAGTTTGCCACATGCACTTAGTAGTTTTATTAAGTTACATTCTAAAACTTTTATTTCATATCTATTATTTAATTATGAAGTATAACTAGTATCTATCTAATTTAGAATTATCCGTGGCTATAGTAACTAATCACTTATAACCTTTTACATTTGTAGAATGTCACTTTGACCTCCTAAATTATCTAAAGTTTTGAGTTTATCTCCTGTATTATATATAATATATTTTTTCCTCAATAAGTTTTTTTTCGTTATTTTCTTTTAGAAAAAACTATTTTGCTAATGTTTTTATTTGTGTTTTCTTGGTCCGGTGAAATTTTTGTTAAAGGTGGTGTATATACAAAATAGGGTATTTTTTAGTCATTGTGGGTTATATTGGTTGACGGCAACGGTATTGTGAAGAATGAGAATGACATGGAAGCGACGTTATATACAAATTAGGGTATTTTTTAGTGTTGTGGGTTATATTGGCTGAGGGCAACGTGTTGGTATTGTGAAGAATGAGAACGACACGGACTGAAGAACTACACCATTATATAATTGTCTTTATATAAGGCTGGTACCCAGAACCGAGACATCGTTACTACATGTGTTCATTTTAATGTCTATGTACTTAATCACGTTAATTTTACCGATACAACGTATGTGTAAACATTTTGCAGCACACATAGTGGGTAAAAATTTCAAAAATTTTTTACGCCCAACTGCCTCAACGAAGGCTCTAACTCAGCACGTTTGGATCATATACAAAAAGATTTTACGTGAAATGATCTTGAATTTTTTTTAAAAAAATTTACTTTAGTACATTAATTTGATCGCAATCCGTCAAAATCAAACGTTCAGTTTCCAAACACAATATATTTTTCCTTACACTCAAATGAAGATTTATGCATCAAAGTGAACCATACCCGTAAAAATCCTTACATTCAAATACGACATTGCTCATATGTAACAAGTAACAGCGTTAAAAAAATCTGTTGAAATTATATTTGATAAAATCATTAAGATATAGAAAATTATAGGGTATTAATAATTAAATCCTAAGAAATATCAAGCATATCTATATCACCCTAATTTCTTGTTTCTCTTACATATGTTTTTAAGCATTTAAAACTGTTTTAATTATAGTTTGTTTATCATCCATTAAATTTTCTAATCTTTTTATAATATTTAAATTATTTTCTTATTATTATTTACACGGATTAATATAAACAAAATCTAATATCAAGCATATCTACAACTATCTATAATATAACAAAAATAAATATACGGGTGTAAAAAGAAAATAATTAACCGTACCACATGGAGGTCGACGAGACCGATCAGCTCTTCTCCGGCGAACTCACAGTCGCCGCCGGCGACGTTTCCGATCTCGACTTCGCCTTCCAACTTCAAATGCAAGAAGCGATAAGAGCCTCACTAACCTCTAAACCATCATCATCATCATCAAATGATGATGTTTTTAGGGTTTATTTCAAGGGTTTGGTGAGCGATGAAACTGTTTCGAATGTCAAAATGTCGTTCGCTGGAATCGGTGTAACGATTTGTGATGGCAAACGATTGTTGTGTGTTTGAGTCGCGAAGATCGTTTTTGCTTGACGCCGTGGTCGTGGAACCGAAGGCGAGGCGATTGGTGGAACTTGAAGCTTTGATCGAAGGTTTGGATATTGCGGCGGTTTATTGGTGTGAAACGAGTTCATGTTATCTGTGATTGTGATTCAGTTTATCAGTATGTAAGTTTTTATCTCTAGGGCATTGAATTTCAATCTCTGTTTATATATTGATTCGTATGTTGACTTTTAGATCATCCTCTGTTTATTACGAGCAACTAATTGATTTCATTTGCATCGATCAAATCATCACATCTTTTTTATTACCTGCAACTAATTGATTTTCATTTGAATTAATCGAATCATCATCTGTTCATTACCTGCAAGCAATTTCCTCCTAATTTTGAAACCACCCTATGCTCAAACCAACACCTTATCCCTAGGCATGTTATGAACCGTTTGGCGAGAAGTTTGTTAAGTTTAAATGAACAAACGAATAGGAACAATAAGTTTTGCCAATTTAATAAAATTGTTCATGTGTTTGACGGGAAGTTTGTTTAAGTTTGAACGAACGAATATGAAAAATAAGTTTTGTTCATATAATAAGACGAACAAATTTGAACATGTGTCTTGTTGTTTGGTTATGTTGAAGTTGTTTTTTTGTTGTGTATATTAGTTGTTATGTTTCCTTACATAAGTTGAGTCCTGCCTATTTTTAAACCATTTGTCAAGTTGGCTGATATTGTTATTTACAGTGATGGTGTCTAGACTTTAATTGGATATTGTTGTTTATTTTTTAAGTGGTGATTATGTTACTTTGTGTTGTTTATTTTCGTTTATATTCATTCGAACATAAACGGACATGAACACATTCACTCTCTTATCAAATGAACGCGAACAAGAAGATCTGTCATCATAATGTTTTATTTACCGACCTCCTCCTCCCCAAAATCCTCAATCATTTTGATATCTATTAAGTTTGTGTGTTGTATATGATCAATTATGAAATGGTGCATTGTTGCACTCATTTCTCAAATTTGCAGGTTATAAACATCTTGCCCAAAAGTTCATTTATTTTTCCTATGGCAATGCAGTTACCAGTGAAAGGCGACCCACAAACAACAAGATTGCAACATTGGTTGATCAACTGAACCTTACTCGGAGTAAATTTATTTCTTATGCTCTGTGTGCGTGAAGCAAAATGATATCAAGTTTGTATATAAACTAGCAACAAATGCAATCATATCTGAGGTCAAAAAATGGGCCAAAAACGATTCTAGTGTGACAATAACCGAGCAATGCAAAATTTGTTTTGAATATTCCACACATCACAAATATTTTCCATCAACAAGTGTCTGCACAGATATTGTATTCTGTATGAGAAAGCATGTAGAACAAGTTACTTCAAGGGAAGTTTACCCAAATGCCACATGAAAACATGTGAATCAAACATCAGAACTGAAAGCTGCAAGAAGTTTCTAAATCAAGAATTGTATGATATTATGAGGCTACGCGTAAAGAACTTCTATTCCTCCAACAGATAAAGTTTACTGTCCATTTTCAGATTGTTCCGCTTTGTGTCAAAAGCCGAGGTCAAAGAACATACACCGAGTTCATCATCCACTGCTGCTGGAGGTACTGAAGAGAAAATTGTTTGAATGTGATCGCCTCTTTTGTATAAACTGTGAAGTTCCTTGGCATAATAACATTACTTGCTCGGATTACATGAAGTCATTCCTTTTTCAGTCATCAAATGAGGCAAAACTTAAGTCTCTCCGCGTCAAGGAACCATTGGCTGAGTGTATTAAGTGCAGGAAATGGTTGAGCTTGCAACCGGGTGCTTCCATATTTGCTGCAGGTATTTGTTTATTTGCTCTTCATCTGGCTTTTTTCATGTGAAATCTCTGTACTATGCTTAAAGTTGAACATATGGTTTGAACATGTTCTGAATGTGATTGCAGGTGTGGATATGAGTTTTGCTACACGTGTGGGGCGGAGTGGGTTAATAAGAAACCAACGTGCAAGTGTCCGCTTTGGTTGAGCGCAACATTCTTTACGCCTGCCTAGCAGCGGTAATCGTTCAGGATATTGTGATCTGGTAGTTGTCAATGTCCAATGTTGATATTGGTAGTTGGTTTGTATTGTTACTACTTAAAACAAGCGAGTGGCTTTGGGTTGGGGCTGGATCATTGGCAACCCGTGAACTTGACCGTTTATTCTACCGTTTAAGAGCCAACTGCTACAATGCCATTTGAGTTGTTAAAAACCATTTTTAAAATACCATTTAATTTATACACTATAAATACACATTTAACACCCACTTACTTTTTACTCAATATTGCTACAATGTCTATACAATGTCTCTTTAAAATCCATATATCATTTCCACATGGATTCAAAGAGAATGGGAGAAAAGTCGGGTCCGAGCTGATGGACAACAAGCATTTAGACAATTTCAACCCGTCATCCCAATTAGGGACGAGATTAGTATCATAAATGGTTTGATGACATCTAATGTTTATTACCATCAAGTTGATACGGTTCATGTATCACAAAGAGAGCAGCATGTGAATTTTAAAAGTAGATTTTAAGGAGTTAACTGTTGAACAAATTGTATACATAAAATTGATATCAAATAACTAACATTATAACATTATAAAAATCTAATTCAAGACTTAAAAGAGGTTTAACTACTATTGTTTATTACAATTATTTTAACCTTTTCATTATAGATTTCAATAACAATTAATAAGCAGTGTTTTTCCAATTGGATCTCGTGAAACAGAGACCACCATAGAACTAGTCCAGTTGAGTCTTGAATCGTCTTCATTTAAATCAATCAATTATAAATCAATCAGATTTTATATTTATTTAACTTTTTTAAAATCTCAATTACTGGTTACAACTTGGTCTTTACTAGCGGTTACCCGCGCGTTGCAGCGGGAGGGACGCAAAAGCTCAACCACGTTAACCTATTGGTACCGAATGAATACAAATCCTAGGGACAAGTTAAAAGAAAATATAGTACGAAAATATACCAAAGTGAAACTAAATTGTAAGTTGTCATAGACTACTGAACAGTTTACACGTGAGAGCATCCTAAAAATATTGCAATCACTTAAGTTTCCTATTAACTTAGAACTTAGAAGGATGCGATACAATAAGCAAAGCCCCATAAATCTTCTATGCAGGAGGCTAAACAGACAAACCAATATTACAAATGTTACAAAAAAATTCCAAATTCTAATACGCAAAAAGAAGGGGCTCTTCAAAGTTTTTGGAGCTCCATTTTTCATACTTGTCTAATTCAATGTGATATCATTAACAAAAGTCATAATTCTTGTGACTTTGATACTTGAAATATGGGTTTACATGGTACCAAAATTATTTCACTTCTTTTGCCGTCCTGCCAAATGATTATATGGAATCATTCCACATCATGCTAATGACTTCTACTCCTAATGAACATTTTGATCACCGCCACCAAATGCAAATTAATGCTATGGTTTGAGCTAATAAATGAAGAAGTAATTACTCAACATTCTTTTAACTCATTTAGCATATTTAAGTAGAAATAGAAGTCAACATGGCAACATATAAAAACCCATGTAGAAGCCTGAAACTATTAACATCATGCTTTATTAAAACAACAAATGGACTGAGGAAACAAACTTATAATTGTAGAATACCTAAAGCCTGAAGGTGAGAATACACTGGTGCAGTAACCAATACATGGGTTTGGATTGCCTCAATGTTAGAGTCTTCCTTTTCAACCGTTTGACCCTAGAATGCAGTTATGGGATTCATACTCACAACACAATATACAAAGCATGAATAAAGACTCCAAATTTAAAGAACTGTTATTCAAATTATAACTAATATTTGGAATTGATGTATTCAAAATAAATATTTGATGTTACCTTAAACCCCAAACTAAAGGAGAAGCTTTAACATAAGTTGCATCATCAATAGCACTCAGTGTCAAATATAAAAATGCCTAAAAAGTTGATCTCTACGTGATGTTACATATGCAAACCCCCTCAAACTTGACAGCACCCAACTCCATATCTTTTTTTCTCTACAATGAAGTAAGAAATTGGTTAAACCAACACAAATACTATCTTTATAGAAACCTTACATTGATTCAGATAAAGAAAGGCAAACTGATACAAGAACCAAAGAGAACAAACTAACAAGATTAGAAACAGGAAAGTGAACTAAAAATGGGGCAAAATCTCAAACATAGAGAAAGATTCGATACATCACCTGTGCATACTTTATAATCCAAAATTTGTTTGAGTAATAGAATGATCTTAATTACATTACAGGACAACAAATTTGAAAATGAATTGAATCGTTCTCCACTCTTTCTACTACCCGACATCAACTGCCATTACCTTTTAAAAACTAATCATAAAGTTAAGTTACAGAAAAATAAATTAGAGGAAATTGTGATGCTATTTAAATGTAATCAATTCATGTGGACATCATGTATATGTAATTGCTGCACCCAAACTACTATCAATAACATAGATATTGAATTAAAGTTGCAGTCTCACTTGTTAATAGGTGAATGCAACCTGCGCTTTTTGTGAGTAATATACAGCTATAATTTAGTGATGTCTTTATGATATGATGTTGTAGCGGAAAAACCAATAGAAATGTTAGCTATATATATTCAATTTGACCCATTAGCCTGTCGTTCAATAAAATTAAAGCTACAGTCTCACTTGTTAATAAGTGAATGCTACCTGTGCTTTTGTGAGTAATATGCACCATTGATTTAGTGATGTCTTTATGATATGATATTGCAGCATAGGCAACCAATAGAAATACAAAACCATAAAGGTGAAATAATCGACCCATTTTGGTCTATAGATGAAGCCAAATATAGATAGTTTAGATAACAGAAAATGTATCATACTATTTAGGGGGGTTTGGACATCAGTTTGATTTTGATTGTGTTTCTATTGTTTGGATTTGCTATTTTTACAAGGTCCATTTATAGTCCAATTCACTAAGTAACAAAAGTACATAGAATAATATCTCTCATCCATCGTAATAGAACAAGTTCATTTCTAGCTTTGTTTTATTATAAACTGGAAATCATGATAACTTCCATTTGTTTGAAGAATAACCTAAATGACAAGAGCAATTTGCCAACTTTTTTTTCTTAATTAAGTAGACAATGTAGATAATTAGAGTAACGTTAGTTTTTATTATTGTAACAAATATTTGAATTCAGTCTGACAGAATAGTGATAACTTTTGGTTCACATCTAGAATGAGTTACCATCATTAAATTTCATAACAAAGATACAGATAAGAACATTAGTCATAATATGTTGATACTTATTTAGATTTGGAGAAGTAATGGTTTGACCTTAAAAGTCAGACATACAATGAAGCAAACGGATTTTGCAGACATGCAGTGACTTATGAGGATGGGATATCAGATTTTGGTTTTAGCCATCCAAAGAGGGCAACCATAGGGTCTTCCCACTATCAACACATGCTCCTAGAATCTCTATTCTACCATCACAGTAACATAAATATTGAAGCATCATATTTTCCACCATGATTTGTTAAACAAACAGATAAACGTTAAAGACTACTTAAGAAATGACATAAAACAAAGAAAACCTAGCTTTAAACTTTTTCAGCCATACAAAAGAATTCTATAGTTTTTTTAAAAATAACAAAAACACAATGTGTGTTAACAACATGCAGTTATCAAACTTCAAGTAAAGGACGGGTACATTTTGTTGATGATAGATCATGATGTTTAGACCAGCTTCACAAAATGCACATACCATCAACCAAGTGTATTTATTCATTCAGGAAATATCACAAACACTTGAGGTGCAACCTTAGAAACAAACATAACAATTAAAACCTTACCTTGTAAAACAACCACTTAAATACACGCTTCTTCTCCGTATGGCCACATAAACCTTATCGGACTTTCCGACCACAATCCATCCCTGAAGTAGGCATACGGGGAAGAAGTGGTACCATTACTATAATCAATCAACGTAGCCTTCTAAGTGAGAATTGGAGATTCATCTTAACTTGATCGGAAGTGGAAGTGAATGCCTGCTTCAGGGATGCATTTAGTCAACTTCTATAAAATAACTTATATTAGTATGTGAAAGTTTTAAGTGTAAAGATAAGAATTTATGTATTTTGAACAAGAATATTTGATATCAATTTTGATTGGGTAAATATGATATTTTGCTAGTTTTCATGCGTATGTATGAAATTGCCTACAATTCAATGTATGACTCTAATGTGTCCAAAAAAGTGAAGGGACTCGAAATCTTTATTTTCTTCATACACACAATCAAACCATGTTGATACACTTTTTACTATCAAATACTTTTGTAACCTATGTCTAGTGTTTGTATGTCTAATAAGTTTAGAAATGTCTTGGTTTTTCTTTATTGTAACAATCAGACAATATAGGCAAACTTCTATTCATCACAGGCCTTTACTACAGAGCCATCAGGAGGCATAGGCCATACTTTAATAAGTTCAAAAAAACCTTAATATTTCTAATATATCTACAAAACAAAGGGCTGGTGGATCTAACAAACCATAAACTACCAAGTGACAATAAATTAAATGTAAACCAATAAGCTAACAAGACTATCCATGTCATCTTTATGATAAAAAAATTCAAAATATGAAAACATAAAACAATTATATGTCATACCTTTTCACATCTGAGAAAGAAAAGACGATTCTCCTTTAAAAGAATTGTGTTTGGAATCTTGCAACCATTGCAGATAACATACTCATCTGTAAATGTTAGAATTATAAAAAAACATGCAAAATTGGAGGTAAAAAACAAAACTTTTAGAAGAGAATTTGATCTGCAATATCAGAAGATTATGATCATTCAAAGAGTTTTGATGCAAATCTTCCCTTGACTACCAATCTTTGTTGGCCGGCAAGAGAGCCGCTTATACCTAATTTGGCCAGCAAGAAGACCATAACATGGACTGGCTGCTTGTGCATTTGGGTAGATGTAAACAGTGAATATTTAGCACCACCAACATTGGTTGTGTCACCATGTGCATGAACATGAAAACCATGAGGTCCAGGTTTAAGGCCAGAAAGGTTACAAGTAACAGTAGTGGGGAGCACCTGAGACATCAATTAAAATAACTAATATGTTCATAAAAATTCAAAAATAACTTTATAAAAACCTTCTGTCTCTTGAATGAAGAAAATGGTGCCACTATACCCTCTTTGCTGCTCTAAACATTGAACAGGAAATACTTTAATGAAGCATTTGTAACTTTCCAACTAAATAATTTGATTTCACCTTTGATGATTGGCCCGAATGTTGGATTCACCACCACCAACTAATGGAACTCTGCAAATATTAGAAATCTTAGTAACAAATCTGAACAGTATATGTTTTATATTATTCAAATTTAATGTAAAAGATGGCTGAACCTATAAGTTGTATACACACAAATGTCAAATTTCAGTAATAGCAATCCCAATACTGGAATAAGTTACACAACGTCATGTATTATTAAGAAAGGAAATAACGTGAACTAATATTGGCCAGAAAACTATTCAGTTTCAATATCTATACTGTTAATAAAGATCATATGTATTTAAAATTTCAAAATTTCACCTAATGTATCTCAACATACCAAAATCCAGTGAATCATAAAAGCTCAACATACTTATATCAAAGTTTAGGTGGAAAAACACATGCCATAACTCAATTGATCATAAAAAATCACCATTGATGGAACTAACGAACTGATTAACAGAGATGATTATGCAAAATTGTCAATTTTCTATATGATAACATTGCTGTGATGAACTGGTCCAGTTTAGCACATGTTTGAGGGGGAGGAGGAACACCAAACGGACATGTCTACAATCAAATGATTCCAGTGGTTGACTGGTTGGAGAGGGTGACACAGGGCGATTCAGTTGCTCTGATTGAATAGCACTGTTATCTTAACATTTCAGTAGATTGAAGCATCGAATGAAAACGATTGGTGAGGAGTGACCGTAGGGCAACCTGAAGGGAAAGGGAAAAGGAAAAGGAGATGAAAGGGCATGCCTTAAACATTGTGGGCTTTGAATAGAGGTGCGGAAACGGCTTGACACCGATCGTGGGAGGTGAGACGTACCTCCGACGAGGAGGCATTGCTCAAGATCAGAAACGGCTGGTAGGGAGGGTAAGGGCGCGTCTTACGATAGCACCCATTGGATACGTATTATGGATATGGTATTGATATGAGATGAGCTACTCCTGCATAAAATAAAAATAAGGGTAAAATTTAAGTAACAGAAGAAAGTGTTCTGGTTTTTAAAAAAAAGTTTATAACAAACAATAATTTGAATTTCAAAACATAACCATTTAGCCTGTGTGAATTTAAAAAATGACCGTTTAGCAAAGCTTCAACCACTCTGACCTGATTTCATCTACTTCATATGCAGTAGTACTTGTGGTGTCATAATCCTTCTATTTGAAATCTTTGTTTTTTTTTCATATACAATATTAATATTACAACTATCAGATGCATTTATATATAGAAGTATAAGAAACAACCATCCAAAGCACCCTTTCAAAGTGCAGCCGAACCTGTAAAAGAAATTATCATTAAATCACCGGTATTCATGGTATGCTGTAAGAATACCTCCCTTTGCCTCATCAAAAGCTTATTGCCTTGAGGTGATCTCTTGGACTCGTGCAACAAAGTATAAAATGACATTAATCAATGAAAATTGTATCCATTGTAAACCATGACATGAAAATCTTACTAACAAAATATCATATATAAGTTAACACTAAGAAAAACAATACAATTGCTTACTTATAAATTAACTACTCATAATTTCTTATTCATAACAGTTTAAAAAATTTCACAAACTAAAGAAACAATTATTATCATTATTGCAACTGTTGACCGGTAAAAAAATCTTTTATATCTAAACACAAACATATAACTGTAAAATCACTACACATTTATTTTTTTTAAACAATCCAATACCACCTGTCTCAAGCTCACTTAAATAAGCTATAATCAACCTCAAACCGGATACGAAGAACAACAAAATACAAAATTTTACCTTAAAATCAAGTGAGAATCCAATATCATATTAAAAGTTGACGGATGAAAGGAAATAAAACTAACCATTGAAAGAAAAATGGGAGCTCTATAACTATGAAACCTTCTGTTTGAACCAAACCCATTTCACTATACATCAAATCCAATAAACAACAAATAAAATTTTAAAATGCTAATAAACTGTACAGGAAATGAGATAAAATAAAACGATTACACCCAAATGGCAGGGAGGATTGGAAAGGAAGAAGAGCCTAATTCTTATGTGTACCTGTTGAAATCCAGATCCACAGGCACGTTGCTGCTGCCATTCTTTGTTGACGATAAGGCAGAGAAATCGTTACATGCGAAAGCGTTGAAGAAGAGGCAACAGAGAGAATCTTCAAACCAGAGCCACAACAAATTGTTACCTGCAAAAGAGGGTTTTGAGGGTAGAACTAAGTGTTATATCGTTTGGTGTTTCTTGCATTGAAGAGCCGATGATTTTGCAAAAGCCTCTTGCATTGAAGAGATATAATTGGGGAGATGGGTAACGTCCGAAGTGAACGACCGGAGGTGAACAGCCTGAAGACATCAAGAGCCGGAGGTGAATAGCCGGAGAAGCCGAAGTCGAGGGCGAAGAAGGTGTAGTTGAACGGGGCGCGTCTTACGAGACGTCGGAAATTACTTTTCTACCCATCTCTTCTGCATTATGTAGTACATTATTATATAGTAGTAGAAGATAGAAGATATCTTACTTGTTTAAATATTAAAATCTAATTTATATTAGTATATAAGAAGTTTTGCATCTTATCTTAGGGCCAGTTTTCATATATCACACTTCAAATTCGTAGATATATATATATATATATATTATTTTTTAAAGGCATGTGTTTTCAATATGTAATCTATAATACTCTTAAAGTATTAATCAAGAATATATGAAGTTATCTTGTATAATTCTAATTTACAATTTGTCATTGGATAATAAGAGATAATCTATAGCTACTCGAATTTACCGTTTATAACTACTCAACGTATCAAATCTTATTTATTCAAGATTTTATATATTATTGAAGGGTGAGGTTATTCTACAAAGCGTATTTTTGTTACAAAGTGTGAGAATAAACAATGAGAATAAAAAAATCATAAAAAAATTACATCTCACAATTTAAATGGAATTTCAAAAAAGTACTTTGGAGTATCTGTTTCTCTCGTCGTCCTCTTTCAGAAAAAAAAATAAATAAAAAATAAAAAAAAATTCATTGTGTCTTTATGACACAATGACGTCATTGTGTCTTTCATAATGACACAATGACGTCATTGTGTCTTTCATAATGACACAATGACAAACGTTAAATTTTTTTTATATTTTATTTTTTGTTTATTTTTTTTCTTAGTGAGGACGACTAGGGGAACAAAAGCTCGAAATTATTATTTTTTTAATTCGATTTAGATTGTGAAATATAATTTTTATGACTTTTTTGACTCATTGTGTCTTCTCACACTTTTTAAACAAAATATACCTTGTATTTAAAACTTTTTCATTATTAAAAGTACATACTCGTCTTAATCTTATCTTATCTTAACTACTATATAATACATAAACAATGGCTAGATTTGTAATTTTACATCATTTTTAAGATGACATATGAAAAGTTGCAAGCTTTAATATGTAATGTCATAAGGTTTATTCCTAATATACCCTTTTAAGCTTTAAATACTTGTATTCCATCATTTTGTAATTAAATTTAAATTATGATTATTATATTTAAGGTTATTTTAATATCTATACCTATGCTACTATATAATACAACTTTTGGATAATATTGTAATTTTAATCTATTTTTAAGTTACTTAAGAACATTTTATTACATTTGATACAAGTGATTATGCATAAACAACTTGTTATTTACAAATATGTTCATCTTTTAGTAATATAGATATGTTTAATCTCACACATTAATCAAATAAAAAAGCAAAATATGAGTTAGTACAATAAGAAAGAGTTATCTAAATACACAGTCCTAAAATTATTATACCACCGTCGCAACGCGCGAGTTTCATCCACTGGTATCATTTTTACACATTATTTTCAGTTACTTATAAATTCTTATCTTTTAAATCATATATATATCGACGTATTCGTTAGCAAGAACACTTCATATTCGGTTTCCAGTAAACGCTTCATCTCATCATCTTCACAGACCCTCATTCAACCACCGTCTACTCGTCGGAAACCGCCGCGCACGGTGGCCGGAGATGTTCGAAGCCGAATGGAAAAGAATGCAGAAGAAACTCAACCGTTTGATGCACGATAAGCTCTTCACTCGCCGGATTCTCGACGTCGCCGATAACGAATGGAGAAGAACTGACGATAACTTGAAAAAACGCCAAGGGTTGTATCAGACATCGAACGACGAGGGGTTTAAGCTCTATTTCAAGGGTTTGGTTCGTGTGAAATCGTCGTGTGCTGGAATCGGAGTGGTGATCTACGATGCACGCGATCGTTGTGTGTTTGAGTTGCGGAAACACTTTATGATCGCTGGTGATGGTGGTCCGACGGAGGCTGAGTTGGTGGAGATTAGAGGGTTGATTGAAGGTGTTTATGCTGCGATTACGTTTGGGCTGAAACGAGTTGATATTTTCTGTGATAACAAATCGGTTTATCAATATGTAAGTTCCGATGGTTATTACCTGAAAACCTGATTGTATATTCATATTCAATTATTAGATTATGAAGTTCTTTCAGGTTAGATTAATCGGTTTTGTTGTTCGTTTTGTTGAATTTTGCCTCACACAGACGCATGTGCAATGCGTTATTGAGATGCTTAAAGGTTAAATGATCGATCGATTTATTTATAGAAACCCTGCAACAAAACCCTAGTTAATCTGACACTGAGAATTGCAGTTGAATTTGAATAATATAAAACTTGATTCTGATCCTAAATAGAAATTTAATAATGTTATTATTATTCCCAATCAACTATCATGTATCTCTGTTCAGATTGCAACAAAACCTTCTTTAATTTCGGGTTATTAATATGTTGATGCTGATAATTGGTGGTTTATATTGAAGTAGTTGATTATCTGCAACAATCAACATCTTCTTGCATGTTCTACATTTTGTTTGATGCTTTAAACAAGATAACAGTTGTCATAACTCATAACTCATAATCTTGTTTTCTTGATTCATCTATATTAGTGTTTCTACATGTTTAGACCCGATGGGCGTGATCTCATCCGGGTCTAATTAAGCCCGAACATCGAGCCCAATTTGTATATACCTCATTAGTTAGCTCTCATTGTTTTGAAGGTAAGTTATATGGTTATTTTCATTAGTTGATTTCATTTTTGGTATTGCAGCTCATTGGTAAAGAAAGACCAACAAACAAAATGACTGTGACATTGGTTGATACATTGATCCTTATACAGAGAAAAGTTGGTTATCGCGTTCGTGGCCCTTTACTCACGAGGAACAGTAATGTCAAGCTTGCTTGTAAACTCGCAAAAGCTGCAATCACGTCTAACGCAACCAAACTTGCAGAAAGTGCTCTTGAGCAATGCCCAATCTGTTTTGAATATACCTGCAAAGACAAGATGTTTTCTGTTAACAAATGTCTGCACAGATATTGCTACTCATGTATGAACAAACATGTGGAGTCAAGGTGCTTCAAGGGCAGCTGCCCAAGTGTCCACATGAGAAATGCAGGTCTCAACTCGAAATTAAAAGCTGCAAGAAGTTTTTAAACAAAAACTTATATGATATCATGGGCTCGCGTATCAAAGAAGCTTCTATTCCTCCGACTGAGAGAGTTTACTGCCCGTTTTTTAAGTGCTCAGCTTTAATGTCAAAAGCAGAGCTCCAACATGCTGCTTCAACCTCGTCCCAAGAAACTGGGAAGAGAAGATGTTCCAAATGTCATGGGATATTTTGTATCAATTGTAAAGTACCTTGGCATGACAAATCTAAATGCTCTGATTACATCAAGTATTCCACTAATCAATTTGTTGATGAGGTTAAACTCAAGTCTCTTGCAACAAGTAATCGTTGGCGTCAGTGTATAGAGTGTATGCAAATGATTGAACTTGCTGCAGGGTGCCACCATATTATTTGCAGGTATAATCTTCATCTTATAATATGTATTTGGAATAAACTAATGAATTAATGAGATAAAGAGTAAATGATGTTTGTCAAATGTATGCCATTGCAGATGTGGACATGAGTTTTGCTACATGTGTGGAGCTAGGTGGAGCAACAAGAAAGCTTCATGTGCGTGCCCTCTTTGGGATATAGGCTACATTCTATACAACGCGTAGAATATGCTTAAAGTTGATCATGATGATCTTTTTGATACAATTCAACTTCTTGATCTTTTTATATGTTTCTGAAAGAGTTAACTGTTTCTACTTGTTATGGCATTTTTGGATCACTTCATTGCAAACAAAAAATTAATTACGTGTGACAACTCATTTTGTCCACGGCGTGTAGTTGAGTTAGCTTTGAAAATGTGCAGCTGAGTTAGTTTTGAAAATGACGGGCTTTAAAAAAAGTTATTTGCATGTTATTGAATTAATTTTGTTAGATCATCATGTTGTTACATGTAAGCGGGCTGCTCAGTGAGTTGATAAATCTATGTTATGATGGGCTTCGAGGGTATGAACGGGAATACGGGATGTTGGGATTTCAAAATTATAACTTATTAGAGATTGAGATGACTTTGTTTTTTATAATTTCAAGCTGGTTATAGTTTTCAAAAGGTACATTTTGACCATAGTTCTACTCTCTTATTGTATATAGTAAACTCAAACGTTTACGTAGCAAATGAGAATGTGGGTAAAATCAATAAATTTTTGACAAATGGCATGACATTGGTCGGTGCGAATTATTGTAATTATACGAAAACACAACACAAATCTAACATGAAATTTCCTACTTAACGACACAATTCATATCAAATAGTTAATAAGTAGGTTGTCGTGTGCCGACGTGTTTTTCAAACAGATAATATTTGGTGTCATATTTAACTTGTTTAATTAAACGAGTCAAACATCAACTCACCAACTCAATTATGACTTATTTAACTCATTTTAAATCAACTCACCAACTCAATTAACATGCGGTTACATGTTGAATACCACCCAAAACTCTATTTCAACTCATTTATTAAATGAGTTAAACGAGTCGATTCATTCAAATTAAGTAGTTTTAAAAGTAAACTTAAACATAAAATGAAAAGCCGAGGAATCAAAATTGGATTAATGAAAGAGAAAGGGTTTGCCTTTGTACAAAACAAACTCGGGTTCTGATTGCAGAAAGATGAGTGGTTTAGGGAAGAAGGTGACCGATGTAGCCTTCAAGGCGTCAAAAACGATCGATTGGGATGCTATGGCGAAGATGATCGTCACCGACGAAGCTCGCAAGGAGTTTTCATCACTCCGTCGTGCCTTTGAGGACGTCAATTCCACTCTTCAGACCAAATTCAATCAGGTTTCCGATAATACGCCTCTATTCACACCTAATTTCATGCCTCTTTCGATTTTTATGTGTTCAATGTATAGATCTGCGTTCTATTGGTTTTGACGAAATGCTGTTGATTCCTTTGGTTTTATTCTTGTGGTGATGGTTTTATGAATCGTTGCGTTGGAGTATCTGAAGAAATTGATCGCTCACACAAACCTCAATGATGATTTTGTTTTAGTTGATTTTGTTGATGTGGTGGTTTCTCTTTATGAATTGGATTCTGTATGCATGTTTAGTGTGTTGTTTGATTGAAATGTCTTTGCAATAAATGGAGCAAGACTGATTCTGCTAGAAATTGTGTGGTTGTAGAGTTTTAGTCTTCTGTCATATGATATTTAGGGAGTTGTGGGTCTCATTACGGGCTCTAGTGTATAATCTTTTGAGAAATAGAACTCCAATTATAATGAATAATTACTATAAAATTGGATATATTAAAAGATAGTTGTCATGCCCATCACAAGTAACCTTGTAACATTGAATTTATAAAATATTATTTTAGAGGATATTGCAGGACTCTTTATGTGCATGTTTCTGTGATTTGGACTTAAATCAGATGCAGGAATATCTAATGTACATTTGACATACCTGAGTTTGTATGGTTCTGTGCTCATCATTGTTATGTTTAGTCTAATTGGATGGTAATGTTGTGGGATTGTTGATATTGTGTTCATGAACCAGAGCCTATTGACTGGGAGTACTACAGAAAAGGACTTGGATCTCGCATAGTTGATTCTTACAAAGAGTATTATGATAGTATGTCCTGCTTTTCAAATATGTTTTTTTGGTAGTGTATATTTAGATGAAGGCTATGTTATTCTATGCTGCACTTAAAGCCCATTAGAAATATTCTAGGAGCCGTTAGCATAGTCCCCCCCTAAGTACAAGGTCCTGTTGTGTTATTAAATACATTCAAACAAATGATTTGTAGATTTGAAGGTTTAATCTGAAGTCTTTACCTTGCTATAACATAACTTATCTGAATATGCCTCCCTATATGATTAATGACAGAAAGCTTCTATGTTCTATGTAAAGGTTAAAGAAGTTTGCAATTTTGTCCTTTAAGAACATTATTTGTACTTCTATATAATTCTGTAATGCTACATCTTAGTCCTGTTGGTGTTGAGGGTGTTCAAAGGGAAATCATCTTGGTGGTAGAATTGTCAATGCTTGAATTAGCTGGATGTGATAAACAAGGATTACCTAATATTTAGAATATGTACATTTAATTTGATTTTGCCAATGTTTTTAATTTTACAATATCTTTTAAGAGTTTGGTTAATTTCTCCAATCTCTATGTACAGGTGTTGAAATCCCCAAGTTTGTAGACACTACCACTCCCAAGTACAAACCCAAGTTTGATGAACTGGTTAGAACTTCTACTTAAGTTTGATCATCAAACACATTATTTACCTAAGATTTTTAAGATTGAAGGTTTTTTTTTTTTTTTTTTATGTCAAAATTACATAGAAAGATCATTGTATCTTCACACATTTTCAGTTTCGTAATAAAACAGGTTAATCAGTAATGCCAGTTACATCACTTTTGTCCAATTTGATCAAATTAAATATCATAAAAGATCAATTCAGGATGATAATATCAAATTGTCCGATCGTCATTAGTGATCTACATTGGTTGGCTTGATTTAAAAAAGTGACATGATTAATTTAAGTGTAGAAATATAGGTTTTATAACCAATTTTTTTTTATTATTTTAAGTACATAATTGGAGAAAGTGGTTTTTTAATCATCGAATTGTTTGCGAGTGTAATTTGGAGAAGAGATGAACTGTTGCATAGCGTGAATTCACTTGTTCTTTCAATAGTGAAACCATTGGTTTTTTGCAAATTCAGTTGGTGGAGCTGAAAGATGCTGAACAGAAATCCCAGAAGGAAAAATGAAAGATTGGAGAAAGAAATTGCTGATGTCCAAGAACTGAAGGTACTGATTTCTGAAATCAGTTTTATTCTGTTTGTTTTTTTCATTGATTATGAAATAAACATCTGATTTGATTGTTATCTTGTTACAGAAAAAACTGAGCACTATGACAGCTGATGAATACTTTGAGAAACACCCAGAATTAAAACAAAATTTTGATGATGAAATCAGAAATGACTATTGGGGCTACTAATTTCTTGATTGCTTCAGGAGAAGCTATTTGAGTTCATTCCTTTTTGTTTGCAATAAAACAATGAAGAACAAATATATGCTTGTTATATCTACGAGGGTAATGATAATTCTCTTTGATCAAGGGTCGGATTGCCGAAAAGACTTGTTCATATGATCTATCCGGGTGATGATAATTCTATTTGATCAAAGGGTATGAAATGACTGAAGTTTTTCAGTCTCGGCTTGCCAAAAAGACTTGTTGATATGATCTTAGCAATGGTTATTAAGATCATAAATCATTATTTGCATAGGGAATCAGTGATTGTGTCAATTCTAGCCTAATGGATGGGTCTATCCTAGTGACATGTGAATCTAAAACATGACATGGAAATAATCTAATTTTGGGTTGTTATCTTTAACTCAGGGTGTAGTTTGATCAAAGTCTTTTTAGATCCATCAACTTGTTCAACCCATTTTACTTTTTTAGATAAATGAGTTATGTGGCTTGATTACACGATTCTTGTTACGAAAAAATGCAAGGGTCGTTGATTTTCACTTGATAACATCTTCACTTTTAATTAAAAGTTCATGGCATACATGTGGTCTAAGGCGATTAAAAACTCTAATTTTCAGAAACTCAGATGGAACTAATATGTAATCCGAAACTAAAGATGAATACGGTTCAGATTGGACGGAATGACCCAAGTACGCAACCCAGGCCCAACTTGAGTCAAACTAATGATTCGGATGTTCAGTTCTCTGTCTTATATTTAGAGTTAAATCGGGTTTGGTCGAGATAAAAAGCGAAACATAAAACTTAGCATAAAAAACTCGTTGGTTCTGGACTTCCAGCCAACCCAAGACCGACTCAACCTGTATACGCAGAGACTAACCCATCATTCATCTGTCCAGGCGATTACCTGTTCGGGTCCGGTCTAGTTCAATTTGGTCAGGTTTGGGTTCAGTCTAGTTTGATCCGGTTCGGTTTCAACCTGAAGCAACACCTCTAGTTCAGTTTGGTCTTTGGATTCACTTTATAGGGTTTAACTTCTAAAGTTATTATTCAACAAGTTATTGCTATACTCCAACAATCAAATTTCGTTAACTATCGAAAGCAAAATCTCACCCAAGTGATGCAGTATCTTCTTCCTCATTCCATCAACACCATCAATCGCTCTGCAAAAACCCTAAAACCTGCAGCATTCTTCCACTCATCTTCATCCCTCTTCTCAAATCACCATCAACAATTACCAACAGGTGCCCCCTCTCCATCACGAATCCAAAAACTCATAGCTTCTCAATCAGATCCACTCGTAGCTAAAGAAATCTTCGATCTAGCTTCCGATGTTCATCCAAATTTCCACCATTCATACGCAACTTACCAAACCCTCATCCTCAAACTCGGCCGTTCCCGCCAATTTTCCCTCATGAACTCCCTATTATCTCGCCTGAAATCCGATCGACGGTACACCGTACCACCGTCGCTCTTCACACACATCATTCGCATGTACGGTGATGCAGATTTGCCTGATAAAGCCCTGAAAACGTTCTACACAATACTCGAGTTCAACATTAAGCCACGAACGAAGCAATTGAATGTAATTCTTGAAATTTTAGTTTCACAAAGGAGATATATTCAATCTGCGTTTGATTTGTTTAAATCGGCTCATAGGTATGATGTTTCGCCCAATGTTGAATCTTATAACATTTTGATGCGTGCTTTTTGTTCTAATGGTGCTCTTAGTATTGCATACCACCTGTTCGATCAAATGCCCAAGAGAGATGTTGTCCCAAATGTCGAGTCTTATCGTATTGTAATGCAGGGTTTGTGTCGAAAGAGTCAGGTGAATAGGGCTGTGGAATTGTTGGAGGATATGTTGAACAAAGGGTTTGTGCCGGATTCTTTGACTTACACGACGGTGTTAAACAGTTTGTGTAGGAAGAAGAAGCTTAGGGAGGCGTATAAGCTTCTATGTCGAATGAAGGTCAAAGGGTGCAGCCCTGATATTGTTCATTACAATACTGTTATCTTAGGTTTCTGTAGGGAGAATCGCGCGCTTGATGCTTGTAAAGTTCTTGAAGACATGCCTGCGAATGGTTGTTTGCCGAATTTGGTGTCTTATCAGACTCTTGTTGGTGGTTTATGCAGTCAGGGTTTGTATGATGAGGCTAAGAGTTATTTGGATTTGATGATGTCAAAAGGGTTTTCTCCCCATGTGTCGGTTTGGCATGTTTTGATCAACGGGTTTTGCAACGTTGGGAAGGTTGATGAAGCATGTTCGGTTTTGGAGGGCATGTTGAAAAGTGGAGAAGCTCCGCATCTGCATACTTGGATGGACATAGTTAGTAGGATGTGTGAGGTGGAAACTGGAAGATTAGAGGAAGTATTGAAGGTTGATATTGAGCCGTATACGAGAATAGTAGATGCAGGTGTTGATTTACAAGAGTATTTGGCCAAAAAGGGTAGAGCAAATGCGAAGTTTAAATCAAGACAAGAAAAGGTTTAAACGTTGAAGGGTGTACATGTTAAAGAATGAAATTTAGAGTTACGGATGTATTCAAGGGTTTGCAAACCCACTTGGGTATTTGAAAGTTAGAATTTTGTGATTGCGATAAAATGGGAAGTTTCTGACCTTGCAAGGCTTCAAGTCCCTTCAAGAATCGCAAGGGATTGATGAAACGGATAAGCTTTTGCAGGTACAGTTTATCTGGAAGCTAAGAGTGGGAGTTGAAGGTGGTTGAGGAGTGATGGAACAAAAGCCAACATTAGCATTCTCTGTCAATTGCAAGAAAGGGCTTTGTGCACTGTAGCCGAAGAACCAACATCGATCATTGAGGTTTTTGGAGCGCTTGGTCTGACGGATAGTATTTATGTTTTTAAGAAATTGTTACGTTATGTTGTCTGAATTAAGTTTAAACGAATCTCAAATAGCTTACAAATATGTTTCAATGGTATGGTTGCTGGGTTTATGAACCATTGAAACCAATCGAACTGTTCAAACTTCAAACCTAAGCAAGTCGATCTGCATAGCCAGGTTGAAAATTTTCCCTAAGCAAGTCAATCTGCATAGCCAGGTTGAAATTTATACGCTTAAGTTTTGATGGGTTGACAGTTTAAAGTTTGGAACTTGAACCAATTCACTAATTCAGTAAACCAAACCGGCTGTTTAACATTATTTTCTTTTCATTTAAGGATACTTAGTTATGTATACGCATTATATTTGTCAACAATCTTTATCATTTTTAAAAAGATAATACACAATTATGCTCTCAAAAGTAATAAAAATGGTTGAAAACTCAACCATCTAAATTCCAACCACTATAACCAGATGGTCTCTCCGATCCGACCAACCTGTTCAGTTTGTTTGTCGTTTTCAAAAACATAGTTAGCAACATAAATAGCCTCTGTATATAAATAACCTCTTAAGTAATATACAAATAACCTTGATGTACAATTCAAAAGATTATTTGTACAATCTCCTTGTACAAGAGGCGCGTCTCATGCTTGCGCTTTGTGTGCCTCATGTACACCGTCGCTGTCTGAAGCACAGACCCTTGTGTCTGAGCACGGCGCACTTTTTACAACACAGATCTAATCATTTGTTGAACTCAATTCAACCTCCTCTACTCTAACTTAACATCTTGTTCATCAACAGTCTTTAGTTGTTCAAACCACGAATTGGGTAACAAAAATTCCATCTAAACCCTTATCTTATTTCAGAAAAAATATAATCCAAGCATGCTGCAATACTATCTTCATGTCTTTGAAACGTAATTAACTCTATGATTAGTATAACCAAAATATTTGATATTTTTCAAATATTTGAAATATCATTTAATAGAGCCAAACATGGATGCTTTAGCGACCCAAATCTGCATTTTATCAAGTCATGTAATACATAGACGTTGTAAACATTTTTATGTCAAATCTATGTGATATTTAAGTTTGCAGCATGATACATGAACAAATGAAGATCAATATGTGTATGGTGCCTCTATGTCGTCACTTCCTTTTATATTCATTAAACTCCAATCAAGGCTCGGGCTCAGGCCATTTTACAACTTCTCGAAGCTTTATTGTTCTACCATAAAATTGCTGCAAGAGATATAGAAAGAAATAAACTAGTAAAATATGTTTAATAAAGTGGGAAATATAACAAGAAAACATAGATAAAGGGAAAGTACACTAAACTGTGCCATCTAAAGACATTGCAGCTTCAAGTTCTGAAGATGTTGAGAATGAAAGAAACCCGTACACGCGATTTTTTCCATCTTTATGATCATGTAAAACCTTTGTGCTAATCACATTACCAAACTGGCTAAAGTGATTTCTCAAATCCTCAGGTTTAACACTCCAGGCAAGATTGCCAGCATACATTTTGTAAGGTGATTCGAATACCAAATTCTTTTGAGGTCGGGAACTTGGTACTGTGCTTCCCCATTTACCATTCATATCAACTGACAACCTGACTCGCATCTCACGCCCATCAACATCCTTATAAACAAAACCAAATTCAGGTATATATTAGAGAGTTGTAAAGTATAAGTATGCACGGGACTACTCTTATGCATTGAAACATTAAAAAGTTGATTTCTTTGAATCGTAATAGGCCACTAGTTGATTGCATTTGTAAGTTCTGTGGTGTGAAATTCAACTCAGAAATGGACAGCAGCACCATACAATGATTAAAGATTTCAAACACTCACAGAACCATCTAGGGCAGCAATTGCAGCTTTGGCTTCATCGAGTGAGCTCATGGTCACATACCCACATCCCCGGCTCATCCCAGTCTTTGCATTCCTTGAGACCTTAAAAAACCCCACAAAACCAACGTATTAAAACAACTATTATGACAAAAAGAGTTGCAACTATGATACAAATGTAAGCCAAAATATCATTAACTGGCGGAAACATAAAAATGTTAGGTATCTTTACGCAGCAGAAACAAACACAAACACACGTACGCACACGAAAGCAATAAGAACACGAGAATTTATAGTGGTTCGGTCGAGATGACCTACGTCCACTCTCTGCAACTAGGTATTTTATTAAGCTCAAGGGACTAGATTACAATACAATGACATGTTTTATATATAAAGATAAATTAGGGTTTCAAGAAGCTTCAATGGGCCAGGCCCATAACTCCATCCAAAAGCCCAAAGGCCTTCACACCCCAACAATCTCCCACTTGAAGGCCTTGCGAATACTCCAGCTAGCCATCTAAGTACAAAGCAACCCTGTCATCAGTAATCTTCAAGTAACAGAAATCCTCCAAGCCTTCAATTCTAAAAAACAAGCTAAGATTTCAATCCAAATCCCCTAGTTACAGAGGCCCCTTTTCATCAATTACTTGAAAGGGCCCGTTGAAGCTCCCCCGAGCTCCAACCCAGTCGTGGCAAATTCCACCAACAACCCATCCTTTGTCTCAACTGGTTTACACAATCCACCAGATTCAGATATACACCGAGAACCACTAACACTCTCCAAATTCAGCAAACAATCACCAGAGAGAATTTTCCAGTCTTAGTCTTCAAAACCCAACGATTCTTCTTGACTGTACCCAGAACATGCCCATGCTCCCACTGTCACAAAATCCTCTGATTGGTTTAGACTTTTGACCCCATTCAGCTACAATCTCTGCTCCAGACTTCATGTTTGCAAAATGAACTCTCTTAGCAGCAGATTTAGCGAACCCGACTTTGACTTGCTTAACCGGGTTGATCAATCCCTCAGCAGGTACCTCCACCATGTACAATGACCTATGCTTATCACCACGAGCAATCACCCGGTTCTCATTGATTACCCTCCATTTACCACCACCAAACTTGACTTCCAGTCCTTGTTCATCCAGTTTACTAACGGAAATTAATTTCTTCTTCAAACCCGGAATCACCTTGACATTCTTCAGGTTCCATGTAGTTCCCAATGGAGTCACCAAATCAATATCACCCATGCCCATTACATCAAGCATTCTGCCATCGGCGAGACGTACCTTCCCAAAATCGCATGTTTTCAGATTCACCATCATTTCACCGCTGTGTACGGCGTGAAACGAAGAACCAGAATCCATGATCCAAGAGTCCACACTGTTTTCAGCCTCAAGAATTAACACGTCACCATCATTGACATCCTCAGCAGCAGTGTTCAGACCTTTCTTTGGACATTGACTCTTAACATGTCCATCCTCGTTGCAGTTCCAGCACCTCACATTTTTCCGAGTCTGAGTTGAACTCTTTCCCCGACTCCCACTGACTCGGCTATTTTCCCTTCCCCTACCAACATGTAACATCTCAGAAGATGATCCAACATTTGCACTTTTAGACGTGTTTCTTCACCTATCACAATGTCTCGGATCTTTTCAAATGTCATTTCGTTAGCCCCCATAGAATTTGTAACAGCAGTTACAGTCCCGGACCAACTGTCAGGCAGTGAAGATAGCAAAACCAGAGCTCGAGTCTCATTATCGAATTTTATTCCCACTGATTCTAATCTTGTAAGAACAGACATCAGATCATTAATGTGAGAGGTGACTGAGCTTCCCTCTTTCATTCTCGTCATGAACAGTTCCCTCATCAAGAACACCTTGTTAGCCGCAGACGGCTTTTCATACATATTTGACAGAGCCAACATCATACCACTTGCAGTGGTTTCTTTCATGATGTTAAAAGCAACGCTCTTAGTCAAAGATAACATAATAACCGCTCTAGCTTTCTTGTCCTTGGAATTCCAAACTGCTTCTTCAGCTTTCTCCATACTCTCCGGTTTCTTTTCCAGTACCATATCCAAATCCTTTTGACACAGTAATGCTTCTATTTGCATTTTCCACCAACCAAAATCAGTGCCATTGAACTTTTCGATCATAGTCTTCCCATCTTCAGCCATATTAGCAAAACAGAGACAAGTCTTCAAGAAACAAGCGCGCTGAACAGTTGATAACCAGTCAACAAAAGGATAGACAAACCAGATCCGGTACTTCCAACCAAAACCCTAGGCGGCGGCGCAGAAACCCTAGGTGACAGCGGCGACGGCAGAAACCCTAGGCGGCGCAGAAACCCTAGACTGCGGCGGCGGCGCAGAACCCTAGGCGGCGGCGGCTGCGCAGAACCCTAGGCGATTGCGGCGGCGGCGGCGGCAACCCTAGGCGGCGGCAGAAACCTTAGGTACACGGCGGCGTGTTTCGTACAAAATCTTCAAGAGCCTGATGCTCTGATACCAATTGTTAGGTATCTTTACGCAACGAAAACAAACACAAACACACGTACGCACACGAAAGCAATAAGAACACGAGAATTTATAGTGGTTCGGTCGAGATGACCTATGTCCACTCTCAGCAACTAGGTATTTTATTAAGCTCAATGGACTAGATTACAATACAATGACATGTTCTATATATAAAGATAAATTAGGGTTTCAAGAAGCTTCAATAGGCCAGACCCATAACTCCATCCAAAAACCCAAAGGCCTTCACACCCTAACAAAAAAAACACCCCATCCCAGAAGAGTGATTCGTCCATCCAGAAGTCAAATCTTTTACCTTCCTAGTTCATACTAAAAGAAGATATAACTTTTCGCTATGGAGTTTGGAGACAGATATAAAGCCAACACTAACCCCTTCAAAAATTCAGGTTATTTTTGTTAATTTAGAAAGCATATAATACAGGTCCTGTCAGGTTCCAGAAATAATTGGGATCACTTGAAAGTTGATCATCATCATTAGCAGCCTATAACGAGAATATCATCAACGGATTGAGCTAAACAATAAACTGAATGATAATTGAAATTTGACACTTGAGGAGAACTGTTGAAACTCATAATTAAATCAAAATAAAAGGGCATCTGCATAGTTTGTTTCCAAGAAAAAATCATAATATAGGTTACTGCTACTAATTTTTAAATTAGGGAGGCACATAACCACAGGTCTGTCAGCTTCTGGAAAACAATGGAGCCACTACAAAGTTAAAATCTTAAGCTGCAGAAAACCTAGAATGACATATGTAATTATGTATGGAAAGTTGGAAACTGAAAACTACTGTTCAAATGAAACCAAAATCAAAAGGGTATTCGAAAAACCAGAGCAAGTATAGTTAATTTCAAGAAAAAACATCATGTCTGGTCGGGAAATTTCATCTAACACCTGGTGAACAATCTTACAAAACTGAAGGAACAACAAACAATCAATTACCTCAACAGACTGCACTGTACCATAGGCTTTAAACTTATTGAGAAGCTCAGTGATATCACAGCTTCTGGGAAGATTACAGACGTACAATTCATACGGTTTAAACGAATTTCTGAAATCGGAATCCTCTTGTGAACTGTACCCATTTCCCGTAATGGTGGGTCCGGAAGAATTCTGTTGCTGTTCGCCTTCAACAAGTGCTGCAACGGTGAAATTTGATCTTTTAGTTGCAGGATTTTGGGGGCATTGGATAATTGAGGAAGATGAAGAGGATAATGGGGAGGTGATTAAGGATATTGTTGTTCTGTAAGGGAAGTGAATTGAGGAAATTGAAGAGTATGTGGGATTGAGGTTTGATTTACAGAGTGATGAAGAAGAAGAAGAAGAATGTGTTGAGATTGAGGTTAAGCAATAAGTGGCCATGGATGGAAGCTGTAAGAGCTTCATCAAGTGAATCCCATGAGTTTATGGTTTTTTGATAGATGTCAATTGTCATGTCAACATGATGAATATTGGGCTGTTATGGATATATTCAAACTTTTTTTGTTTAAGAATTAAGAATTAGGCCCAATTTCAAATGAAGTTGATTGGGCCGGAAATTTTGTTTTATTTGTTAGGAAATATGGTAGGGCCGTAGGGGAACTAGAAAATTTTTCAATGACATATATTTGAATGTGTAATGAATAGAGGTCTTTTTCATATACCACATGTGAAATATGGGAATTAGATAATAGGTTCAAAAGGAAATTTTTTTGTTGGGATCATAAATCATTTGACCCCGGTTTCCAACACTTGGGTCTACCTCTAATTATCTGGATCAGATCTATTCCGAAAATTGTAATCCTTGATGTATATGTGTGTGTGTATATGCCATTCAGTAGAAGTTTTAATTGAAGAATTACGAGAAACTAAATAGTAGAGTGGAATATGTTAAAAATAGATCTATAACGGTCTTATGAAATTCAAAATATAATACTAATTCAAATATAATACGTTCACGGAGAGGCTAAATACAACACTTCTATCTTATTTTTAATGTATTTCTCTTTTTGAAAGTGTTAAATCAAAAGCTCAATATTGATTCTAATATAAATAAGAAATTTTATTGATATGACAACTTAAAAGGTACAATAAGTAAAAACAAAATAAGATGTATTTCTAGCATAATCCTATGTTACTTCCTATTACTACCTTTAATGGCAGATATGTCATTTTGGTTTTTATACGTCCCTTTTAACAAAGTTAAAAGTGATCGTTAATTGATATTTTTGAAAGTTCAGTTTTTTAGACAAACAAAGCTGGCTACCTTTTTTAAGTCTACTTTGCAGTATTTAGTATATAATGACTTCTAGGGTGTGGATTCTTAAGTATGTGTGACATTGTACATCATCACACTATTATACTTACAATATTCTTTTCTTAGATTAAAAGTTTGATGATTTCATGTCAAGTTCTATTATAATATTTATGTTTACGAGAATGTCCTGTATAGATCTATAATTTTTCTCCATGAACAGATGTCTGCGTTTCGAGGAACATCATAGTGTAACCGTTGTTGCTAATTATGGTTGTTCGAGAACCAAACGGTCTCATGTTTGTGATGGTTCTTCTCAGATAAACTGGCTGCATAGGTACCCAACTCGAATCAACTCAACTGATGGTCAAATGATAAGCTCCAGAAAAGAGTTGCCCTTGGCCCCTTGTGGGACTACTGAAGACATACTCACAAAGGAAGCTGATAATTTACTCGAGTTAATGTTGCAGGAGAAGTGTACTTGTGCAGAGATCAAACCGCCTTTCAGTATTAGCGGGGGTATGCAGTTCCATTGAGTCGTTGTATAGCTGCAGAAACGTTGAACTTGAGCCAAACTATCAACCATGACTTGATATACATGAAGTGCCGCCTAAAGTCCCTGAGGCATATTTCAGATCGCTGTCTGACGTGCACTATTTAAAACCAAGCGTTGTATATAATAAAGATGCAAAGTTTGTTTTCTTAAAGTTTATCATCTATTCAGTAAGATCTAGTTAACCTAAAAATTTCACCAAAAACATCTTTAAATAAGATACATTTCAATTTTCAACACAAAATAAAAGAAAGCCTCTTAAACCGACAAAAGAAAAAATGTCTCCTATAAAGTCAGATACATTATATTTCATAAAAGTACCTATGCTGCCACTCGGGTCAGGTGGTAGAGCCCCAGCTTGAAACCCACTCAGTTATCGCGGTCACATTCTTGTTCATGTCATCAACATTGTTGCTTTTCATTGCCACCACGATCTCCTCTCGGTAACTCTCTTTTGCTTCCTCCAGCAGCTCTTGAAAGATTTCACATTCAATATTGTTGGTAAGCTTTGCACCCGTATAACCCCTTCAAAAACCAAACAGTTTTCATCAGACAAACAACTTAAAACATAATCTAGTCCAACTTTTATCAAGATAAACCAAACTGGCATGACGAAAGGAACACACCGTTTGGTCAAACGGTCATAAAGAACCGAGTTTTCTGTTTGGAGCACGACCACACGGTCAAACCACCGTTCTGGAAAGAAATCACACCCATGATAGTCCACAATGATCCCTCCCTCTTCCATTGTATCCTCAAGTTCATCACAAACCTGCAAATGATATACATGCTTACATACATACATACAAACACATACATATAGCAGTTGCACATAGTGCATTAATGATGAATGAGATAGTGGGGAAGGCGGTTATATAACTGTCTTTTGTAACACACTTAAAGCAAAAGGTGCAAGTGCATTACGCGGTACTCGTAGTTTTCAACATATTCTAGGTTCTTAAATGAATACCTCCCTATATATACATACACACCCACACGCCAGAATAGTAATGGCAAGATATAACTTTTTCTGTCAACCATGTCACTTGCTTAAGGGGTGTTCGGGAATTGGCACCGCTTATTACAAAAACAACAATCCTAGTACATCCCATCCATAGCAAAGCTACTGACGAGGTATATCCAAGGGATAGAGAGGCTGCTTCCAGCGAGACCCTCTACTCAACTAAGTATTTGCGAGTGAAGTAAGCTGTTTGAATACGCGGCTTGAAGTTGCTTATTCCAAACTGTTCATGTCAACAAGCACTAAACAATCCCAACCCCAAACACCCTAACTTCGCACCTATCAATACATATCAACAAAACGCCCCAAACAAACAGAACCAATAACTCAAAAACCAACAATCACACCTAACCAATCATACCTAATCCCCAAACACGTGGAACACAGTTATCACATCCTAAAACCCTAATCACCAGCAACTCGTTACAAATTCAACAAACAAGCTGCTAGTGAAATCGACAATTACATCGATTGAACATAATATTATGTTAATCAAGATAAGAGAATATAGGAATTACGAGATCTTCATTGATGATGTAGCATTGGAGTTCATCGTCCCAACCATCGTGCAACTTCTTATCCTTAACAAGGTCTCCTATGCTGATATGTCGTAGGTTAGTTGCCTCCGACAACGCCGACGACGTCGTCGTCTTTCCGGTGCCCGGTGTGCCGGTGATCAGTATGTTTGGCTTACTCCTCATCGCCGCCGGCTCACGTTTCACACAGTTGAACCTATGGTGTTTTTGTGCAAGTGTTGGTTGGGGTTTTCGTTTTGATTGGAAGAAGAAACTTTTGCTTTAAGGTACCTAAGTTATGGTCGAGGTTCAGATACGTCCTCTTGTTTTTAAAACTCCATATTTGTTTCAAAAGACTTCTAAGTTATGACAAAGATTGACGTTAACTAAGTAACTGGTGTCATCAAGAAGGCACGTTTGTTTTGCATGTTATTAGAAGATAATGTAATTTTCATTATTTGCATTTTTACCCCATGATCTCACATGATCACTTAAATTCTCATCTGCATATCATGTTTTTCATTCATAAGTTGAAAGCCTGTTTAAAAGATTATTATCTTCTAGTTGAATTAGATAAGAAATTAATCAAATTCTAGTCTAGTTTTTATCTTAATTTGAAAGCGTTTGTCTACTACAAAAGGCTAATTATCTTGAGAGATTGATCGTCTCGAAGCGGTCTATAACAAATGGTGCTTTCATTCTCGTCCGCAATGAACCACTGTCAGTGGATGAAATGCTTGCTCGCTCACAACAACTCTTGGATATTGTCACCGCCAACTTCTACAATCGAGTTGCATCTCTCTCCACCGATCAAAAAGCAGCGATCAAAGCCAGCCTCTATAACTTGACCGCCCAACTCACCACACCGCTCCATCCTCGTTGATACCATACCACCGACACCGCCACCGCCACCACCGACCAAGTCTCCAACACTTGCAACGACATTGTTCCTTAACCCGCTTACACCATCATCGGATCCACCACAACAGCCAATATGAAATTCCACCACCACGTCATATCCAAATTATCTTCAACCCATGCGGTTGCCCATCCAACTTTAAAACAATCCCTTTCACCAAACAGAAACCAAATATGCTCCAATTGCTACCGTCTCGTATGTTATTAATTATTAATCAAATTCTAGTCTAGTTTTTATGTAATCTTGGGAGTGTTTGCCTGCTATAAAATGCTATTTATCTTGGGAGATTGATCATCTCGAAACGGTCTATAAGATTGAGGGTTCTAATTCTGTAAAGTGTAAGTATATAGAGTTAATAAACATATGTTATAAGTTGTTCTTAAACAACTACGGAAAACTAGTTTTGTGATATATTTATGAAGGGGTGATACCTTAATTGACATTAAACAGTTAAATCCAACCATTGAACACATTTTTATATGTCTCATGTCGAACTCATGCCCTTGCCAATGGAACCAAGTCTAATTCATGAAACACATGTTCCACAGTCTGCACTGCGACATATCCTGACTATAAACACTATGACACAAACTCAGAGCATGGAAAGACCAATCAAGATAAGGCAAAAGAATAGAAAAGAATATTGATCAGATCTAAGTCATAACTTAACAATTACAAGTCATGATATGATAAAACAGTTTCGTCAACCTCTAAAACGTGAAAGCAGCATAACACCTTGCAAGACAAGATGAAATAGTGGACACACAAAACAAGTAGATTATAAGGATATAAACATTAATGGCACATGCAAACCCTTTACACAAAAAGGGCGTGCTATGCACTAGGAGATTCAAATACAAATAATTGACTACATGTTTTACAAATAGAGTGGGATTCAAAGTTCAAATCGATTAGAACTCGCATAAATAGTATAAAAAAAACCCAGCAAATGTAGTATTCATTACACTCAACTCTATCATTATCTTGTCATCTAGATACTTGTTCTCACATCAAAGGTTATTCACGGGACAAAATCTGACCTCTCTTCTGTTTAAGACAAAACAAACAGTGTTCTGTTTCACGTCTTTCCCTTAGAAAGCCGCAATATTAGCCCAATTCCAGCACTAGTTCATCCAAACCCCTAGACGAGGCTTTTTAAAGTACCAATATACGTATGTTACCTTTCGAAATCAAATTGTAAACACACTGCAAAACCCTTCAACTCCAACACCAAGTGATGCTATTTTTCTCTAACCACTCAATTTATTTCCAAAGTTCAATCTCCGATTCATTCTAACACTCAGACAATATAACTAAAAGCAAATACATAATAATATGCCTTTTTAAAAAAACCTTAACTGTAATCTGTTTACATTTTCCTATATATTATCATTGTACAGATCTTTATCATCTGTACTTTCTTCATGCTCGTGTTCCACATAGTCAGGGGATGCTGCCTTTTCACTGCCACCACCGTCTGTAACATTGTTGTTTGTTTCAGTACCATTAACTTCTGACTGCATGCTATCCATCATGCCAGACAAAGCCAACCGCGGGTCCCACTCAAGAACATCGTCAATAATGTTGGAAACCCGCTTCTGATACCTGCACCACAATTTATCATTAACTCATGCTTGAGACTTAAAACAGATAAAATCTTATGTTATAGAGTAAAATTAAGCCATCTTGTAATGATGATTAGGTAACTTTAAAATGAAAACTTCTCAGAGAGATATTGTTGCATTTTTTAATTAATTATAATTATTATGATTACCTGGCCCTAGCAGCTTCATCAGGGGCATGATGCCTCAAAAGTAGTATGGCTAGAACAGCAACAATTGCATAAAACAACCTTGCCGTTAACTTGGGTTTCTCCTCCTCGTCTTTTTTGGGCCAAAAACGGAAAAGTTCTCTGAGTGTTGCTTCCTCAGCAAGTATGTTCGGGAAAATCCAGATGCGTTTCCCAAGTAAAATCCATGATGCACCAAATATCAGGGCTCTCACTGTCAACAGAAAATATACATTTACACAAATAATATAGAAGATGGTTATTCATATACTAGCACATGTTTTTTCCGTTTTGATTCAGAGTATCAATTAATAGGGGAAGTGTGTATTGTAAGTATCTTTCAAACCACATGAACATGCATCAAGAGGTTTCTTTGATGATGTACAAAGGGTAGTATGGTCACTTTTTAAATTTCTATGCATGGAAATTTGTGTTTCTAAGGAAACAAAGTGCAAACAAATACTCTACTACAGTGTGTTTGTTGTATAATAACTTATAAGAACCATAATGATAACCTAAATCTTGCTATAGAGCGTATATGCATTTCATTACAGAAAACTTAATTGGCAATACCTTAAAATAATCGTAGAATGCTATAAGCACAACATAAATTACTCTGGACATATACATCCATCAAACATTACTGTAGCTGATAGGTTAACCATGTGAAACCAGTCATTAGAACAGAGATAACAATATTGTCCAAAGTTAAGTTCAAAATAGTTCTTTATCAGACAAGGCAATATTTCCCAGCATTGTGAAAGTTGGCATTAAGCTAAGCTAATCACAACTCACAAGCATACAAAGTTTATTGCATTGCAAGTACAAATGGAAGCATCCAGTGCTATAGTGCAAAGGAATTAAGATGTCATAATATAGAACAGTAGCAATTCCAAATTAATAGTAGAATTCTTGAAAGAAGGAAAGTAATAATGATAATAAACTTACCCAAAAGCAGGCAAAGAATAAGGAGAAGTACCCCAGCACATGAGTAGAGTATAAGAAGCTTTGCCTGGTGGGGATACACTGGGAACAAGCAGATTGCAAGAGTCAACACAGGCCAAGATAATGATAAAAGTGTTTGCCATAGTGGCCGCTTGTTTACAAAAGTCCATGCAAAAAACGCATCATTATCAGAGAACTCCTGCTCCTGAAGACAACATATAACAAAAAAAAAAACTCAAAACCAATTCATTTATTAGTAATATGTTCATTATGCGTATGTGAGCTTCACACAACAGGCTAGTTGTCAAATGCATACAAAAGTGCACATTATATGACTTATTTTACTTATGCAATCTAATAAGAGCAAACATAACAATTTAATCCAGGAAAATATTGAACCAAAATAAGAAAGAAATACAAAAACTCACAGGATATATCTCTAAATGAGCTGGCCATGTTGACAACTTTCTCTTTCCAGGACGCACTGTTTTCACCACACGGTCACAACGGACTAAAAGGTTCTTGCTCAGCAACACATTGACGATATCTTCTACTTCTAGATTCCTATCTGATTCTAAGATGTCTTTGAGCTCTGGATGATTTTTCAAGAAACTAACAAAATCCTTTCCCCTAAAGTACTCAACACGGGTTTCCTGTAACACAGCCCACCTAGAAACCAAGTCTTTATGATCTCTCACTTTCTCAGCAAATAATTGGAATACATCTTTCTTGTTCCCTTGTTTCTGGATTTTAAAAGAAATAAAGTATAGTTAATTAAACATGTAATATCCATAAAGAACCTCAGTCAAGATTCTAATGTCAAATCGCATAAAAAAATATAACTGCAAAGCAAGTAAAAGGAAAAACAACTTATGCAACTACCTATGCACATATTTCCTTCATGTGTGTTTTACCTTGCATAAGCAACTTCAATTTCATCCACAGGTCAAATTTGAACAATTAATTGGACACGATAAAGAACCAGTGGTTAGGAAAGTATCACTTTTACTAAATTTGACATAAAAATGCTAATATTTTACAATGATAAAGGTACCAACTTCACAAAGATTCACAGCTTGGGAAAATAATCTACAAATATTCACCTATAATAAGGAGAACTGATATTAAAGGATGAAGCAATGGACCGAAGACTTCAATGTCATCCACCTACGTTACACTGAGGCAATATCCTCCATATTACATGTGCATCCACAATATACCAAGTATAATGGTATAGTATGGCCTAATAATTTGAAATTATGAGGTCTAAAAATCAGTGCCATTAAAAGATGTCTGCCTTCTGCTGATGAGAAAATCCTACCGTAGACCAAATATAACTGTAGTTTCTATGCTATCTAGAAGACCATAAATACACCAAAAAGAAGCATTGTCGCCTACAATCTATCTCTTAACCATATATGCAGCAACACAAAAACTACATCACATACAGCAAATGAACTTCTCATGATTTAGGGCTCTACAAATGCTACCCAACTTACACAGTTAGAAACAACACATGTATAAATAGAAGAAAATATCAACTTTCCACAATTTTTCAGATGAATCAGATTACAGAAACTTCAGGCCTAACTTGGATCCACTTTCTACTTTCTAGTTCATCGATTATATCCCCAAAATCCCAAAATAGCACATCACGATGCAATTAACAGTGAAATTAATAACAATTGTTACAGAATTAACCTCTTCATGTAAAATTATGATAAAATATACACAGAATCCTACAAACTAAAACCATGTGAAGTCACAGAACAGCCAAAATTGTCAAGAACCTGACTCAAATCCTGAAAAAAAAACATCCTTTTCTCTTAAAACCCTAAGCAAAGTTCGTAACGTCTCACATAAAACACATTTTCTCAACAATCCGATAGCAGATACGCTGTTTACCATTTACAAAACACAAAACAATCACAAATCAGAAATTGCATCAAAACCACACTTACACGTATTGCATCAAGTACAAATCACGATCGCAACGTAATGCACACGTAACAGTGAAACATTCATGTACAATTCCTCCATACAGATCCATCAATAGCCGATGAACACAAACAACACAATAACGATACCAATCGGTTACAGTAAGATCTGAAACATGAAGAAAAAGGATGTAAGTTACCCTAGGAGGAGTATCGGTGGCCGGATCTCGGCCGGCGGCGGTTTTTACAGCGGCGGAGGATCGCCGGACCCTCTTCTTCTCGGCTCCGGCTTTCTTCATCTCCGGCGAATTTGCGTCGTTTTTGCTTGACCTAGTTTTTTCCGTTTTATGTGCTACGGGTTTTGGTAGTTTAGCCGGTATCCTAGTGTCTGTAAAGTGTTTTCACACGGTGTAACGCGTGTAAACATGAATTATATGCGAGTATTTTGATTTCTTTTTCTTTAGAAGATCAAATCAACACTTGATGTAAGCTATAATTCTATAACTTTGACCTGCGCGATAAGACAAGTTTATGGACTTAAAAGGTGATATTAATTTGGATATAAAGATAGAAACATAAATGTCAAAGAGTATTTATGTATGTTGCGTCATAAAAATGACTTAATATTAGATAGACATATGTGTTAAATAAGACTAGTGGGGGAGCGGGAAAGAGAACACTTAGGTTATTGATTTTCGGTGTGTGCACAAGACGGTTCTGTTCTGTTTGGTTTTGAACGATAACCATAACCATAACCAAAACCAAAATTCCAATTAAAGTATTTAAAAAACAATCAGTTTCGATTCGATTTATAGATCAAGCGTTGGTTCAAGGTTTTAAAATTGTTCCAAATTATAGATAAGAAGTTGGTTCAAAGTTTACAAATGTTCCAATTTATAGATAAGAAGTTGGTTCAAAGTTTTAATTTGTAGCAGATATGGGACAAGAAATATTGAATATATAGAAATCCAAGACTAATGAAGGACCTAAACTTTAAAGCTAGATACGATATGAAAATGATTGAAAATCACTTTGTAAAATAAGAAAGTGAAGAAAGGGAATAATCATCTTACAAAATTTGTGTGCTTGAATTTAAACTTAGCAACTCCGGCATAAATAAATATATGTCACATACCATCTCATCTACGGTATCTATCTACGAAATCTTGTGTTGTAATGACATTTGTAAAACTAAAAATTATAAAAAGTACTTATTTACTTGTGTAAATAAGGTTAAATGTTTACAACACATTGATATTATTGCTTGATATTATTTAGCAATGTTGATGACTATAGTGTCAATAACCACCAACGTAGAACCTGCTTAGCCTCCTTCGCTTCTTTTTGTTCCACGAATCCATATCATCCTCCTCTTTCTTCGATCGTTTCCACTCAAGCAACGGCTCTACATTTTTCATATAAAAAATTCAAAATCTTTGTGTTCTTTGTCATGAAGTTGTTGCCAGAGATGCAAGTTGTATCACTATCATCATATGTAGTCTAGTGTTTCCACCTCATTGTAACCCTAGCTCTCACAATAACTCTTTCAAGTATGTATTGATCTTGCTTTAATTAGATTGGTTTCGTGTTGCAGTTGGCGATTGTGGTTTCGAATGATGGTTTTTTTTCATTTAAAAGTTTTACCCATCATCAGCTGTTTTCTTTTATTAATAATTTCTTACTAGAAACATTGCGGGGAGGTAAATCCAAAGAAGAAGATGTAGATGAAGTTGACACAGCCACCAAGGGAAGCAAATCAGATTATGCAATCCCAAACATCCTTTTAAGTTTTAACTTCCGTTATAGTTTTTGTGGACTTTGATCTTAATTACATAGGTGTAAGCTAATGCTTCAACTAGTGAATTTAGCCACTTTAAATTTTGATACTGCGCTGCCATTTGGTTTCAAGATAAAGAGCTAAACTGGAAATGATGATGAAATCTTGATATCTCATGGTTGTGCAACTGATTTTGAGTATGAGATGAAATGCACGTGACCATCGTTTCGATTTCATATTTAGTTGCTTTCTTAAAACAAGTTTTATAAAATTTAGTCACTACACCGTAGTAAAATATATTACGGAATCCACCAACTCAAACAACAACCCCACTTAGTCAAACATATTTAAATTTAGAATTCAAATGTATAATACTCACGTGTTATTATCTGTACTTGTAAATGCACTTTACACTCCTAAAAGATAGGTAGAGTAGTTGACTTATTCAGGTACTCAAGTGCCTATATATATTGTACCATAAAGTGAATTAACAAATCATCTTCTCAAGCTCCAATATCCTCTATACCATTATATGGTATCAGAGCATCTCATGCTCTAACGAGCCTGATCCATTCACTGCCAATCATCTTCCTCAAAAACCTAATTCACTCACAAAGTCACCATGTCAACATCATCAGAGAACAACTTCATCCAAGTCACCACAAACACTCATTTTCCTACCAAACTACATGCCAATAACTTCCCTACTTGGCGAAAACAAATTCAAACCACTCTTGTTGGCCTAGATCTCTATGGCTACCTCACCGGTGAAACACCCACCCCCGCAAAATTTACTGATTCCCACAACAAACATCCTAACCCTGCGTACACCTCTTGGGTCTGACAAGACCAAATCATTCTCAGCGCCCTTCTGGGCAGTTACTCCGACCCCATTCAGCCCCTCATCACGTCGGCAAACACCTGCAAAGAAGCTTATGAACGACTCCTCACCAGCTCTGCAAACTCCTCAAGATCCAGAATTATCTCTCTAAAGTCCAGGCTTGCTAAGAACCCAAAAGGCACTTGCTCCGTCATTGAATTTCTTCAAGACATAAAGTCCATTGCTGATGAACTTGCGTTGGTTCAAAGCCCAGTCGCCGACGAAGACCTTCTCATCTACATTCTCTCACAAATTGGCGACGAATTTGCCACCATTGCAGCAGCCATCAAAGTTCGTGAATCTCCAATCACCTATCCAGAATTGTTTGAAAAACTAGTTGATTATGAAAGACTTCTCAAAGAAAATGCACCAACACCACCACCTACTATCGCCACTGTCCACTACACACAAAAACAAGGCCTACCCAACTACTCCCGATCGGGATCAGATCCTGCTTACCAACGCCGCTCCCACTCTATGGGCTCGTTTCCAAAACAGAACCCAAACCATGGAAGACAATACAACAGTGGTAACCGTATGACTCGTCACACCTCACTTTATTGTAACTTTTGTAACATTGCAGGTCATGAAACCAAGGATTACAGGAAATTAGCTCGGTTTCTCAAGGAGAATAATGTCACCATTGGCACTCAACAACCGGCAACACCAATTGCTAACGTCACCACTGCTTCTCCTACCTTCATGTTCGACTCCGGTTCCTCCCATCACATCGCCAAGGACACAACCTCACTCCATACACTCTCTGAATATGGCGTCCCGATGAAATCCTTTTAGGCGATGGTAAAACTCTATCCATTTCCCACACCGGTCACATTACTTTCTCCACTCCCACTCGATCACTCTCACTTGACAATGTTTTGTGTGTTCCAAATATACGCAACAATCTTATTTCAGTTGCTAAACTATGCAAAACTAACTATGTTTCGGTGGAATTTTTTCCCTCTCATTTTATTGTTAAGGATCTTCGTACGGGGGCGCAAATACTACGGGGGACAATCATGATGATGTCTACTATGCAAGCCTCAAGTCTTGGCGTCAACTCAATTCATCCCTACATCAAATAAACTCCACCTCCATGGCTTCAACTCATGCGTGGCACCACAAACTTGGCCACCCATCCATAGTGGTGTTCAAGAGTCTAGCAAAATGTTTAGGTGTTCATATTGATTTTCCAAACTTTCATTGTAATTCATGCTCAATAAATAAAAGTCACAAAGTTCCTTTTGGTTTAAATTCTTTCAGTACATCAAAACCCCTACAACTCATTTACTCCGATGTATGGGGACCCGTTGCCCAATCCATTGATGGCTTTACCTACTATGTACTCTTTGTTGACTACCACACCAAATACATATGGTTGTACCCAATCAAAAAAAATCTGATGTCTCCATTTTATTTTCTCAATTTAAAACACTTGTTGAAAAATATTTTCAAACACCCTTAATATCTTTATTCACGGATAATGGTGGAGAATACATTGGACTCACATCGTATCTCCAATCTCAAGACATCTCTCACTTCACCACCCCACCGCACACCCCCGAACAGAATGGCATTGCAGAGCGTCGTCACCGACACATTGTTGAAACGGGCTTAGCTCTACTTCACTATGCCAACCTCCCACTCTCCTTTTGGTCGCATGCATTCCAAACCGCTATCTATCTCATTAATAGACTTCCAACACCAATCTTAAGCTCCAAAAGCCCATACAACCTACTGCACAATAAGCAACCAACCTACTCCAAGTTCAAATCCTTCGGTTGCTTATGCTACCCGTGGCTACGACCCTACACAACCTCTAAACTACAACCTCGGTCAGCCCCATGTGTATTTTTAGGCTACTCATCCTCCAAATCTGCCTGTAAATGCTATGACTACACCTCTCGCAAACTTTTTCACTCCCATCATGTCAAGTTTGTGGAACACACCTTCCCATATAAACATCCTGCATCCACCAAATCCACCCTACCCACTGCTGACCAACTTTCCCCATAACCTACCTCATCTTCTCCTATCTCATTCATACTGTCTCCGGCACCTACAACCCCTCAACCCACCAACAATCCACCTACAGAACCAACCCCACCATCAAACCCAATAAACACCAATCCAACACCCACTCAATTACCAACCTCCACTATCACAGACCCATTGTCACCTTCCCACCCATCCACCCCATCTCATATTTCTTCACCAACAAACACACCACCCTCGTCCCCTACACCATCCTCGTCTCCACCTCTACCACCTCGTCAACGTAAACCCAACCCCAAATACTATAACCCTGCCTTTGTTAATCTCACCACAACCCACCTGTTACCCCCTGCACTTACACCAATAACTCACGTCCAAGCCCTCAAAGACACCAAATGGCGACAAGCAATGGACACCGAGTTCAACGCATTACTCAAAATGCGACGTGGGAACTTGTCCCTCCTACAACCCACAAACCAATTGGTTGCAAATGGCTTTTTTGAATCAAGCGAAATCCCGATGGCTCCATTGACAAATATAAGGCATGCCTTGTGGCCAAAGGCTACCTTCAAGAGTACGGTAAAAACTACATGGACACATTCAGCCCCGTCACCAAACCTGTCACCATTCGCACCATTTTGTCCATTGTCGTGTCTAAAAATTGGCAACTTCGATAACTCGATGTCAATAATGCATTTCTCCACGGTACACTCAACGAAGACATATACATGACTCAACCACCTGATTATGAGAACCCCAATCTCCCACACCACATTTGCAAACTTCGCAAATCCTTATACGGGTTAAAACAAGCCCCGAGGGTCTGGTACATGGCACTTGCTACATTCCTCCTACACCTTGGCTTCAAGAAATCTCAAGCATATCCTTCTCTATTCTTCTACAATCATGACGGTTCAGTATGTTATTTTTTAGTCTACGTTGATGACATCGTCTTGACGGGCAATAACACCATCGTGTGCTACAAGTGATCGATGCTTTAGCATCTTGGTTCTCTATCAAAGATCTCGGTATGCTATATCACTTTCTTGGTATAGAGGTAATTCCTACAACCAACGGGCTTTTCTTATCTCAACATGCCCACATTTCGAAGCTCCGCACCACTTTAAAATGGATGGTGCCAAATCTGTTACAACTCCACTTAGCTCATCTAATCCCCTCATTCCGTCCGACTGTTCATCCCATGTCGACCCCACCTCATACCCGTCAACTCATTGGCTCTCTACAATACTTGGCATTCATACGACCGGATGTCTCATTTGCAGTCAATAAACTTTCTCAATTCATGCACAGCCCCACTCAGACTCATTGGCAAGCCCTTAAACGCCTGTTGAGATACCTTAAAGGCACCCTCTATTATGGCTTATTCATAACCGAGGCGGTACACTTAACCTTCGTGTGTTCACCGATTTCGACTGGGGTGGTACCTCAAATGGTGGCCGCTCCACAACGGCTTACATCACCTATCTTGGCTCAAATGTTCTCTCCTGGCGTTCCTCCCGTCAAAAACCAGTCTCTCGGTCCTCTACGGAAGCAGAATACAAGGCTTTAGCAAATGGTGCTGCTGAGATTGCCTGGATACAAAATCTCCTTGTGGAACTCGGCCTCCCTACATCCTCACCCACCAACTCTATTTGCGACAATGCCGGCAAACATATGTATGTGCCAACCCCGTTTATCACTCTCGGATGAAACATGTTGCTTTAGACTATCATTTGTTCGTGAAAAAATCAGTGATGGCACGCTTCGGGTTCTTCATATTGACTCAGCTGATCAACTGGCCGACATTCTTACAAATCCACTTAGCAGGACTCCATTCCTTCGGCTTAGATCCAAGATTGGAGTATCCGATGGATCCTCCATCTTGCGGGGCGTATTACGGAATCCACCAACTCAAGCAACAAACCCACTTAGTCAAATATATTTAAATTTAGAATTCAAATGTATAATACTCACGTGTTATTATCTGTACTTGTAAATGCACTTTACACTTCTAAAAGATAGGTAGAGTAGTTGACTTATTCAGGTACTCAAGTGCCTATATATATTCTACCATACGGTGAATTAACAAATCATCTTCTCAAGCTCCAATATCCTCTATACCAGTATAAAATAGATATCTAAATGTAGTATTAACTTCTTTTTATTAATCTATCATGTGTTTAATTTGTTGTTTATGCCTTAGGCTGCTTACAAGAAGGATCAAGTTCGATTTTAGGTCAAGTTGATTGATGTTACGACAATATTTATTAGACTATGCAAGTGTTAATGGTTGGTTTCATTTCATTTGAGCAATTTTTGATCTTTCTAAACCTTTAACAACCTGATATTTAGTAGTTTAATAGTGCTTCTAAACATTATCTCAAAGTGATTGACAGCCATAGACATGATCAAGCTATATATTGTAGTGGCTCATAAGCAACTGCTAAATTGAAAAATCAAAGCACAGATTATCATATGTATTTATTTTTTGAACGGAAAATGTGCGACCCTGTTTCGGAAGATAAGTGTTATCTTAATCGAGCCCACCTATCCGTTTCCC
>JACCIY010000419.1:0-53606 GCA_025506505.1 Flaveria sonorensis | reverse complement strand
TCTTTAGCCATTAAGTGACCGTTGGGCACTAAAAAAAACCTTAGAGTAGGTGGGGAAACCGTTGCCCCCAAATAAAGACCGACCCCCCTGCACGCGAGGAGGTAAAATAGTTAAACTTAAAAATAAAAATGAAATGATTGAACCCACAACTAACCTCCCCAATCCTACATACATCTTCATCTTCCTTGTTTTCAAACCCGAAAAACACCAAAACCACCATCTCCATCTATTTGTGAAAGAGTTTTGAACATCGATGGTCATCTCAAAAGTAGACGTGTAAATGCAAGTAGCGAAGAAGTATAGCAAATTTTGAGTATCCAAAAAAATACCAGATAAAAATCATAAAATAAGAGTACAATAAAGATGTATTTTAACACTTGATTTTGGTACAAAATTCAAAAGTTGATATCTTTAAATGTTTTTGTTGCTTAAATCAGGGTTGAACAGTTCAACACCAAGGTCCATACAAACCAAACTTTCAGTTTAATGTTCATGAAGGTAAATGTTGCCGCACGAATCCTAACCAAGTGGTTATGATTAGAGAGCAGGTAGGGTGTGATTACCACCTCGACTCGGGCTGAGGTTTTTCACTAGATTGTAAGGGCAAGTGTTAGTGTAATGGGTAATGTATAGAGAATGTGAGAATCTTCAAATTGTTTCGGTTGAGAGATGTGTCTTTTCTGTCCTCTCGGATGTGGTATTTATAGTGTTTGTGATGACAAGGTTCTAAGTAGCAAATCTATTCTGGATAACCTGCAGTCAACTATCGAAATTGATTTCTTTGTTATTGATTGAGTCACATCTCTATACTATATTTAAGTTTCTTGATCATCAATTGTTTCTAACTTAGTCGCGGCTTGGGTGGTTTCCCATTCAGCCGCGGTAGAACCTTAATCTTATCCGAGTCGCGGCTTCGGCCGCTAGGCTTTAATCGTTTTTACTTTTTAACTTAATGTCGTGTTTGGGGCAGGACCCATCATAAACATACTATTTCAAATTTCAAAACCTAATTACGAAACAAATGTAACAGTGTAACACGACTGAGCTAGTTACTTCGTGTGTAGGTGTGGATCACTATATACTAGTATAAATCACAAAGAATAATGAATAAAAGCACTAGAATAAATCGTATTTGGACTAATAAATCATCAATATTATCAACAAAAGTATTCTAGCTTAATTATTTTTCACTAATATATCTTTTATTAAAGCCGCTAACGCACATATCCTCTAAACTACATCACCAAAATTACGTTTGTGCCGGAATTGAACCCGGATCTCCCCCTCAAAAGGCAATTTCCTTACTACAACATCACTTAGGAGTTAGGAGTAGGGCTTTCACTAACATATGACTTCAAAGTTTGACGATATTCATAAATTAAAAAAACTAAAATCACGACTTTAATGATATAATAATTTCAAGTTTTTTTTCAAATATGATGTTTAAAAACTTATTTATCAAATGGGTGAAGTTATTCTACAAAATGTATTTTTGCTACAAAGTGTGAGAAGACACAATGAGACTAAAAAATCATAAAAAATTATATCTTACAATCTAAATTAAATTTCAAAAAAGTACTTCGGAGTCTTTGTTCCTCTCGTCGTCCTCTTTCAAAAAAAAAATAAAAAAAATAAAAAGTAATTTCATTGTGTCTTTCATAATGACACAATGATGTCATCGTGTCTTTCATAAACGACACAATAAAAAAACGTTAAATTTTTTATTTTTCGTTTATTTTTTTCTAAGTGAGGACGGCTAAGGGAACAAAAGCTCGGAATTACTTTTTTGAAATTCGATTTATATTGTGAGATATAATTTTTTTGTGATTTTTCTGACTCATTGTGTCTTCTCACACTTTGTAGCAAAAATACACTTTGTATTTGAAGCTCATCCTTATCAAATTAGGTGTTTTAAAAATTATTTTCTAAAATAGGGTTTTAGTGATAAGTTTTTTCTCGCTCATTATCTAATTGGGTAACTATATTTTACTTAAAATAATGTTAATCAAGAAAACTTAAAGAGCAGAGTTTTAAACAATATTACACACGTTTTTGTCTTTTATTTTTTTTAAAGATTTATTTTTTGAAAACATTTTTCAATAACTTAAAAATGTGATAGGAAAATGATTTTTATTAGAGAATACAAATGCATTTTTTAAAATGTTTTATAAACTAGCACGATCAAACAAAAAGGTAAATGAATTATTTTATTTTTTAAAAATAACACTACAAATTATTTACATAAAAATATATTATTTTGCCTTCCGAGCCGGCTAGAGTTCAGTATGTAAAACTCGGCTTGAGATTGTTTGTTAAATAAGCTATAATATAACTTTATACTAGGTAATAAACTTTATTATAAATTCAGAGTATTTACTTAATATATATTGTTGAAATAACTTCAATACTCACGCAAATATGTTTGTCTTTTATTTTTTGTTTTTATTTTCTGTAACTTATAAACAACTTTATTGTTACTATTGTCAATTGGATCATGCACATAAGTGATCATAACAATAATTAAATTGAGATACTACCATAGTTAAATTGTAGTACAACAGCCGGTATATATCTAACTTTATTTAAGTACAATCTTCTAACAAAGAATAATATCTTTTCTCGTATTCTTATCATATATTCACATTTAATTATGATGTCTAAAACGATATTTCAATTTTCTAAGGAAATCATTAAGATTCGGAATCCTATATCCTAATAGACATCCTTATAAATTCTCTAGGATATATACTTGATCCCACGTTAACTTGTTCGATCTCTAATTTGCACACATTGGTGATCGATAAGCATGTCGATAGCCCGAAAACCCCACAACAACATGAAGGCCGATACGCTTCCACTTAGTTTAATCGAATCCAACATTCTACCAAGACTTCCTGCAAAGGGCGTAGGTCGGTGCAAGTGTGTCTGCAAACAATGGAAATCGTTCCTATCAACACCTATGTTCGCCAAAATGCACCTCCACCACGTAACCATCAACGACTATAAACTTCTCCTAATTGACGGCCCACCACCAGTCAAATTTCACACGCTTGATTGTAACCATGGTTCAATAACCACCCGTTCTAACCTGACCCTAGTGTCGAGATTATTTTAGCAAGTTTGGATGGACTCGTATGTTTAGCCTCAATGTATCCTACTAAGCTAGCATTTTGGAATCCATTAACGGGTGCCTACAACAAGTTATCGCGTAGCCCCTTTGTTCCTTCTTTCTATGATACTTCTTTTGATGTTGTCGGATTCTATATCGACTCTTCTAGTGATTACAAACTTTTGTATTTGGTTAATGGTGGTGAATTTGGGGCTTTTATCTATTCCCATAGATTGGATTCATGGAGACGGATAGACTTTTTAGATGACCCTAACATCGTCTGCAATCGCTCGCAGATGATCTTCTACAATCATAGTTTCTATTTCATCGCGACAGATATGTCAACGTTTAATAAAATTCATAGCTGGATTTTATGTTTTGATGTGAAGACAGAAACATTTAAGAAAACGCGATGTCCACATGTTCCTCGTGGGGCAAGAGATTATTGTGGACGTTTAGTCGTTCTCAACGGATGCATTCACTTGTGTGTAGCGTATACGATATGTATAAATTACATATTGTTGGAACGCGATGATCTGTGGAGGATGGATGGTGTCAGGTGGGTGAAGGTGTCTGCTTTCTCGGGCGTAATAAGTTGGGAAGGGGGCAAATGTGCATGACGAATAATGGGAACTGGCTTGCGATTTTGGAGGAAAATAATTATTTTAAAAAAATGAACGTGGAGGATTTCGCGACATACTATTGGTATTTTTGCTATGATAGTTGGGTGTATAGATCTAGTAGAATTTTATATGTTGAGAGTCTTGTGTCACCAAATACGTGATTCTAGAGTAGATGAATTGCTTCCTCTAATACGTATATTTTCGTTTATTGATCTAATGGATTACTTTGTTATATATAAAGCCTTAGAAACTTTGAAGATGATTTCCACAAATAATTGTTATATAGGTAGTAATTTCAATCTTTTCTTGACATATGACTTCTTTTGTGGACAAGTGAAACATATACATGCATTTCGATGGAGGCTTTTAGAGATTGAATAGAGTATGGGTTAAAATTTTGATGTTTGAATGAGTTGATTCAATATATATATATATATATATATATATATATATATAGCTGGTTCAAATAAAAAAAACCATTTGCCTAAAAAACCTAAGAAGCAATATGGGATAAACACATGATAATATTTAAAATTGAATAACAAGGGTAATATTGTCTTTAACAATCAGAAATATATAAACAACAATAAAATTAGTTTCTTTTATTTTCTTTAATCTATTCTCAATCTCAATTGATTTTATTCATCTCTTCTTTAAGTTTTTTATTTCATTCAATCAAAACTTAATCCAATTTTAATATAAAATCAATTTCTTCTTTTAAATCTGTGTATTCTGATCAAAAATCAATATAATTTTAATATAAAATCAATTAAGAACAAAGGCTGCTTATTATTGCATTTATTTTTTTTATTTATTCGAAACCTAGATATATTATATTTTTCATACAGATTTTGTTTAATTTTATTCATATTTTAAGTCAGAAGCATCATTCTCTATATAATAGAGCATTTTCTTTCTCGAAAATCACTTTGATCTGCACAATTTTTTACTTCGAAATTTATACTATGTCTTCAAACATGATCATGGATTTTAAAACTAACGGTAATATAATCATTTTTAATATACATTATATGTCAAAATACCACATAAACACAACATGTTTTGTGCTGTTTTACCCCGAATGTGCTGGTTTACCCTAAATCAGTTAAAAAAATCTTTTTAATGTAAATAAGCATATCATATATTGTTTTATGTGAAAACATCAGATAATATGTTGTTTTATGTAAAAGTAGCACGAAACATGATTTTTCTCATAAAAACAACTCATAACATCCTTTTTTATATTAAAAAACCCAAAACTTGTTGTTTACATGAAAACAACACAGAACGTGAAAACAACACATAACGTGAAAACAACACAGAACGTGTTATTTTACATACTACCAACACATGAAAACATTAAAGAATATGTTGTTTTACATTGAAACCATATAGAGCGTGTTGTTTTATTATAAAACAATACAGTGTGTGATATTTTACCTTGTTATTTTACTGTAAACAACATATAAATTTACGTTGTTTTATATAATCTTTTACACTAAACAAAATAAAACATGATCTCTTACCATAAAATAATATATAACCTAAAACAACATATAAGGTGTTTCTTATCATGGAACAATATAAAATGCACTCTCTTATCGTAAAACAACACAACTTTAGAATAATTTTAAGTGATGATTTTAATATTAGACAACACAAAACATTATATTTTACCCTAAACCAGAATATAACATGTTTGTTTACCATAAAACAACACATAATGTGTTGTTTTAACCTAAAACAACACATAAACGTGTTGTCTTAATGTTAAACAGCACAAAAGTGTTGTCTTACGACAAAACATACATAATGTGTTGTTTTTATCATAAAACAACATATTTTCGTAACAACGATATTGCAATACTATACTCAAACTAAAGAGAATAAAACGTTTGATTTTATGGTGCGATTAAATTTAAAAATAATATCGTATAAAAAAGTTATGAACGTTTGAATAAAGTGAGGGAATTTGAAAAAAAGTCAACACAAATGGTTTTCCCATATTACCATTGGGACCAGTTTTATACTTAAAAATAGATCTCAACCATTGATTAATGAAATAGAGGGCTAAGATTTTTTCTTAGGTTTTTTAGACAAATACATTTTTTTATTTTAACCGGCCACTATATATATATATATATATATATATATATATATATATATATATATATATATATATATATATATAGGGGCTTTCAAATGAGAACCAATTACAACCACTCATTTTATTTTTGTATAATTTTATTAACTTAAATGACAAATAATTAAAAGGGTTATATTTGTAATTTACCAATTGAAGTGTCTTGTTCGTGGGTTTCATATAACCGTTCCGATTAATTTTTTGTTACGGCAACCGCTTCGATTAATTTAGAAACAAAATATGCATATTCCTAATATCTCATTCTCTTCTTTGTTTTAAATAAAATATAGAGAGTGAAATTATATTTCAGTTCTAAACTTCATATTTGATTATATTACTAGGCATAATATACCACAAATAGATCCATATGCAAATGAGTTCTATAATACATTAATGATGATACAAATTTGTCATTGATTTCTAATTTCTGAGTTGGTGATTAATTTAAATCAATCCAGGTGTGGTTCGGACTTTGTAGGTGAAGGTGGATAAAAAGCTTTGGTTACGCTTCTAGTTTGCTCTTGTTGGTCAATGTCTCGAATTGGATTCCATCCAACGTATCTGAGTTCCTAATCAATTCTCTAAGGATGATCTCCTTGTTGCTTGAAGGTGTTAATTAACTTAACAAATGGTTGATCTCAACCTAGATAAGCAAACGTCTCCGAAATAGCCATTTTTCCCCCCGTCTCCGAAATAGCTATTTTCCCCCCCATCATTCCTGTTAATTAGCAGTTCTAAAATGATGAAATATGAATTGAAGACTACTAAAGTGATTGTAGTATGTGGAGAGAATTAACAAAACGATAAAATTTATTAAGGAGTATGAAGTCAGGTGGAATAGGAATCAAAATAGGGGAATCAATTTAGATGTTTGTCAAAACAAGGAGGATTTGATTTTTGTTTGATAATTGGCAATATTTAAGAACTAATCACGAGGGTACTCAGTTTAGTTAAAGAATTTAAAGTGTAATTTCAAGTGTTCCCTTCTAATGGATTGATCTAGTTAATGCACTAATGCATCTATTGCTTGAAAACAATATTTACAAGGACTCTTCTTAAAATGTATGGAATTAGGATGACAAAGGTGATTGTTTTGTGTGTTTTATAGTTTTGATATAAACAAGCTTTAGAATATGTATATGCATTAATGCACAAATACATATAGTATCTTAATAATCAACCATAATATCCAAAAATCCTACATTCTAGAATGTGTATATGCATTAATGCTCAAATACATCTATTATCTTTATTACTACTTATTTCATTGGTAAACGTATATTCATTACATAATTTTACAAATTAAACTCTATGTAAGAATATAAGTATTTGGTATAATATAAAAAATAAACCATGTTATGTAATTTTGTTGCATGTGTGTATGATGTCTAAGAAAAATAATATTTCTATGTTTATTAATTAGTTGAGTAATGAATCTAATAACATTTATATTTTATGAAGAATATGCATATATGTAAACTTTGACATGCATTATAGCGCATAAAAATATATGCATTAAAGTACAAAAAGCAACTCAATAAGTAATGCACTTATGCAACTTATGTATGATTACGCTTAGAGCTGATACGATGCTTAGGCCCAAATATGCAATAATGCATCCAAACAACAGTTGCACTAATGCACCCATTGCACTATGTAAGATTTGCATAGCTGATGTAAAATGTACCGATGATCATGACATTTATTTCAATTGAAACAGGTTCGTAAAATTACATAATCATAAGTTTTAGTTGTCTTCAAACATTCAAAATAGTTGATATTCAATGGGCATAAAACAACTAAACATTATTCAACGAAACAAAAAGTCTGAAATCAACATTGTATGAGTTTATTTTATTGTCTTCATCTTTTTCTTCTTTGTAATTCATCTTTGGTATGAATTTCTTGGACGTTGTCTTTTTCTTCTTGGAGTGAATTTTTGCAGCTTTCTATTTTTTTGCTTTTTAAGTATTAAACTTTACAATGCAATATATGATAATATTTACGTTATAGTAGTACATGTGAAAAATGTATAATATATCTATTAGGATTGCCATTATACTTAAGAAATAATATACACTTCCGACTTTATTGAATGGATGGAAATTTTGATTTTGTTTTGATAATCCCATGCTTGAGAAAGTTTAGTAAAATTGAGAGTAAACGTGTCCTACAAAATCTTAGTTGCAGTTATGGGTTTTGAAACGGTTTCTGATTTTGCCCTTTTAATTGTTTCATACGTGTAGTTTTTATAAATGGTATTTTACTTTTTTGCCCTTTCATTTAGAACCATAGATCTAAATGATCTATGGTACATATTCTTTTAGTTCTTTACAAAATTTTGGTTTTCAATTGAATGGATCCACATATATATATATATATATATATATATATATATATATATATATATATATATATATATATATATATATATATATATATATATATATATATATATATATATATATATATATATATATATATATATATATATATATATATATATATATATATATATATATATATATATATATATATGGGCTGGTTCAAATAAAAAAATCATTTGCCTAAAAAACTTAAAAAGCAATATGAGATTGACACATGACAATATTTAAAATTGAATATGAAGGGTAATAATATCTTTAACAATTAGCAACATATAAACAACACCAAACTTAGTTTTTTTATATTTTATTCAATCTGGTTCTAATCTCAATTGATATTATTCATCTCTTCTTTAGGTTTTTGATTTCATTCAATCAAAATTCAATCCAATTTCAATATAAAATCAAATTCTTCTTCCAGATCTGTGTATTCTGATCAAAAGTCAATCTAATTTTAATATAAAATCAATTTAGAACAAAGGTAGTTTAATATTACACTTATTTTTTTAAATTTATTCGAAACCTAGATATATCATATTTTTCATACAGATTTTGTTTTGTTTTATTTATATTTAAAGTCTGAAACATCATTCTCTATATAATAGAGCATTTTCTTTCTCGAAAATCATTTTGATCAACACAAATTTTTACTTTGTAATTTATACTATTTTTTCAAATAGGATCACGGATTTCAAAATTAACGATAATATAATCATTTTTAATATGCATTACATGTCAAAATACTACATAAACACAACATGTTTGTGCTGTTTTACCCAAAATATGCTAGTTTACCCTAAATCAGCTAAAAACATCTTGTTTTATGTTAAATAAGCACATCACATACTGTTTTATGTGAAAACATAAGATAATGTGTTGTTTTATGTGAAAGTAACACGAAACATGCTTGTTTGCATGAAAGCAACTCATAACATCCTGTTTTACATGAAAATAACCTAAAACGTGTTGTTTTACATGAAAACAATACAGAACGTGAAAACAACACAGAACGTGTTATTTTACATACTATCAAAACATAAAAACATTAAAGAATATGTTATTTTACATTGAAACCATATAGAGCGTGTTGTTTTATTATAAAACAACACAGTATGTTATGTTTTACCTTGTTATTTTACTGTAAACAACACATAAATTTATGTTGTTTTATATAATCTTTTACATTAAACAAAACAAAACATGATCTCTTACCGTAAAACAATATATAACCTAAAACAACATATAAGGTGTTTTCTTATCATAGAACAACACAGAATGCACCCTCTTATCATAAAACAACATAGTTTTATAATAATTTTAAGTGACGATTTTAATATTAGACAACACAAAACATTATGTTTTACCCTAAACCGGAACATAACATGTTTTTTTACCCTAAATAGCACATAACGTATTGTTTTACCCTAAATAGCACATAACGTATTGTTTTAATGTTAAACGGCACAAAGTGTTGTCTTACGACAAAACAGTACATAATGTGTTGTTTTTATCATAAAACAACACATTTTCGTAACAACGATTTTTTTTATTAAAAGAAATATTGCAATACTATACTCAAATCAAAGAGGATAAAACGCTCGATTTTATGGTGCGATTAATTTTAAAAAATAATATCGTATAAAAAAGTTACGAACGTTTAAATAAAATGGGGAATTTGAAAAAAAAAGTCTATAAATTGGTTTTTTCCATACTACCCTTGGGACCACTTTTATAACTAAAAATTGATCTCAACCATTGTTTCATAAAATAGAGGGCTAAGATCTTTTTTAGGCTTTTTAGGTAAATACATTTTTTTATTTTAACCAGCCCCTTATATATATATAACGAGAAATAACGAGAAATCATTAACTCGTTTTGAGTGTCAAACTGCAACATTAGGTTTTAACAAAAGAGAATGTCAAGTTTTGTTAGATACATACATAAACGATGCCACATAATGATGAACATTTGTAGAAAGAGATGTTTGAGTTTAGTTGTTTCACTAATGTTATTGATAAATACAAATAATAAGTTGTGGGTTTCTTCTCCTTAAACCGTTTGTCACATCCATTAATAAACTTGCGACTATTATTTTACTAATTATTGAATATATTTTTAAAAAGTATAATTATTGAATATATTTTTAAAAAGTATAAATTTGACTACTACATCAAAATAATTTATACGTTTTTTCACTACAAACGTATCATCAAAACTTTTACTTTTAACTCTCTAAATATTTTCAAAACACTCAAGCTTTTATCATATTTTCGAAATATGTTAATCTAGCTCCTTTGTTCTATATGTGTATGTTGTGGTAGAAAAAAAACAGTTTTTTTCTGAGTCAATTTATCTTTATCTAGTAGGCACTTGTATAATATAGAAACCACATATGTTTTACCCACAACCAAGTTAGTTCACTTTATTTTACCCACTCCTTCTAGTTTGTTCCTTTTTAAGGCGTTAACCTTGATCGTAAAACGTAGGGACCGTTTGGCAGCATCTGAATCAGCTTTTTAATGGTTCAGATGTCTGAATGATTCAGCACCTAATGGTTCAGACTGTTTGTTTCGCGAGCAAATGTCTGAATGGTTCAAACATTTGCCTCTGAATGGTTAAGCATTATACTAATGTTGAATGGTTAAGACCTCTTATCTGGATTGGTCAGACATTTGCCTTTGAATAGTTAAATGATATACTAGCTTTTAATGTTTCAGACCTCTTAATGGTTCAACATTTAATGATTCAGAACTCTTATTAGTTTAGCACTTAATTATTTAAAAATTGCCAAACAGTCCCGTACTAGAATAGGTGAATCAAAAAGTAGAGGTTCACATGTGAAAGTTGGTGTTATTAATAGAATCAAAACTTTAAAGGGTAGGAGATAATTATCTACCCATATTCTAATAAAGGGGTAACTAGTAATACCATATGGCAACACCAGATTTAGTTTTAACAAAATTTTCCCGTTTTTCTCTCATATTAAATAACTCCATTAATTATTAATTATATTATTTAATTCTTTTTTGATTAAAAATTATTTTTAGAAAAATTAAGAAATAGATATTTTTTTATGTTTATTTCTAGAGAAACAAATTTTTATAAAAAGAAATTTTTCTAAAACATCACACTTTTTTTAAACACAAAATATTTTAAATTACATTTTTTTAACATGTGTTTTGAAACGAAATGTTTAATTTCTTTTTTGAGAAAACAAAAAAGTTAAAACAAAAATTTTAAAAGTTGATATTATTGTTTTATTACTAATATTCCTTACTCATACATAATTTAAATCATATATTATTTTATAATTAATAAATTATTTTATTTAATATTTTATTTATTCAATCCGTGTAATATACGGGTTCACTAAAGCTAGTTAGTAATAATTAAGTAATTGTTTGTAAATTGGTAGGAGTTTTATTTGGTATCTTTAGATGATAATTGTTGACTTAAATTAGGAGAATACATTCCAAAGATTAATTAGGATAACCAGGTGATCAAGTTTGTTTTTTAGGCTAAAAGAGATGTTAAGGTAATTATATTTTGATGTGGTTTTTGTTCTTAAAATTATCGGGGTGTTTCATATCGATTATGAACCAACAATTGGAATCAAAGTTTCGGTGAAGCTCATATATACCTGATAAGAAGACGAAGAACAAAAAGAATAAAATCACCAAGATAATATCGGATCCAACTTAATTTATTAAAAAAATTGTTGCCTTAATCTCCAACTTAAGTTGATGAATATTTATCTATTGAGAATTATTTATCAACAATCAACAATATGGCATGAAACCAAATCCGAATCCTTGACCATTTAACATTTTTTTGTAATTACTTCAATTAAAAAGTCTAAAACAGAGGATAAAATTCAAAAATTAGGATGAACTAATTAATTCGAAATTCTGTATCTTCTTAGTCCTTGATCTCCAAGTTAACTTATGAATTTTAAAATAATTTTAGATAAAACCCTACTAACACTTTTACGCTTACATATACATGCATAACATAAGATACCTGTTTTTCACACACCTTATTTAGTGATATCCAACTGCAAATTCTGATAATTAAACGCCACAATTTAGAAGATGGAGAGTTTGTCGACAAAAGCCCAAAAACGCCACAAGAAGATGAAGACCTTGTTGACCGATGTTCGAAAGGGTCCAAGAAGATAGAGACCTTGTTAAAGGAAGCCCACAAGAATATGGAGACCACATCCCACAAGCTTCTTCACCTTCCACGTAGTTTAATAGAATCCAACATTCTACTAAGACTTCCTGCAAAGGCCGTACGTAGGTCGGTTGTCATTCCTATCCACACGAATGTTTGCCAAGATGCACCTCCACCACGTAACCATCAACGACTATAAACTTTTCCTACTTGACAGCCAACCACCAGTCACCTTCCACACGTCTGGCGGTTGTCGTTCCAACCCTAAGCCGACCTTAGTGTTGAGTTTTTATTAGCAACCTTGGATGGATTGGTATGTTTAGCCTCAAGGAATCTTACTAAGCTAGCTTTATGGAATCCATCAACAGCTTATTACAAGAAGTTCTCGTCTAGGCCTAGTTTTAAATTTAAAATGGTATGATGCTGTGGGTTTCTATATCTATTCTTTGAGACTAGATTCATGGAGAAAGATAGACTTCTTAGTCGGTTCCAACTTCGCCTGCAATTGGTATACGTCTACTTTCTATGGCCAATGTCTTTATTTCAACGTGACATATATACCATTGGGTTATAAATGGATCTTATGTTTTAATATGGAGACGTAAACTTTTAGGTATATGCACAACAAGATTATAATGTATTAATTATTTTTACCTTGGAAAGGTGTAGTTCGATTTGGAAAGAAAGGAAAACCAAGCCCTCGATGAACTAGGGTTTCAGGATTTAGGTTGCATAGCTGACCGCTATGTTGCCTTGTAACGGTCCCCTACGTGCTCTCCAAGCAAAACTCTCGGGTGCTAGCACGTTGCATGCTGATGAAAACTGAGGGGATGATGTGTCATCCTGGAATGACATGTATCTGCTGATGAGGCTCTGAAAGTGACACGTGTTGACACGTGTCAAAATTTGATTGGACCAAATGGTCTTGGCCGCCATGGAGGGGTGGCAGGCCGCCACCCTTTCCCTTAGCGGTCTGCGATTGACCCATGAACAGGTTATAAAAGCCTGCATTGTGCAGTCAAATATACACATAAAAAACACGTGTGAATTGCCACTTGTGCTCCAAATACCCCTATATTTTATCATTAAGTTAGTGTTATACCTCGTTAAGCTTAAGGATCTGCTGTGGAGGTGTATAGAAGATTATAAGCAATGATTCTAGCGGCTTGTTAAGGTGAATATGTTTCCCAAACTTCATTTGCATGCTTGGTTTATGTGCACAAAATGATTAAAGCATGTTTATATAATGTGTATATGAAAACGATTAGATTGTTTTAAAACCAGCATGTGAACATATTAATGTTATTAAGAAAGGGTTTAAGCAACCAAATGACATCGTATACTTATATCGATCTAGAGCACACACATTAATGGGTAACTATGTGTTATGCCTGGCTGAATCATTTCAACGCATGTGAATTGGATGAAGTCGGTGTATACAAGCTTTTCATGCCTGGCCCTATCATTAAAATGGGACAGCTATAAAACAAGTTGTTTTAATAATTACTAATATTAATCATGTTGTTTTGATCAAAAGTGTCTGGTGACATACTTCACCAACTTTATGCTGACGTTTTATTTAAAACCATTTTCAGTAAAATAATATGCATGTGTAATACAAATAAATGTATGGTTTAACCTAAGCATCGTAGGAACGCCTGTGGAAATCCTGGAAGATGAATAATTTGACTTTAGGCTTGTGGCTCGTTATGTAAGAGTCTTTATAGTTTGTTTTATAAAACAATATAATCTTTTGAGAATAATGTAACTCTTTTTATGAAATGTATGGATGATTTAAATTCAACCCCAAGAGTTGAAATACCTCCTCAAGTAAGGATTTATTATTATCTCAACTGAATATCTTAGTTTAAAGAATAAAATATTTGAGACAAATAAGAATGGAAAGTCAACTAATAAGGATAAATAATTACAAAAAGCATTCTGAAAAAGACTTATGTTATGATTTTTAAAATAAAAATAAAATATAAATTGGGACCTATTAGTTGATACAAATCGATCTTGCTCATACGCCTGGGGTGTACCCGACCCGGGATGTGCCAAATTTATTTTGGTATCAGAGCCACTAGTTTTAATGAATTAGGTATTTGTAGAATAAGCAAATGCCTAGACTTTAAACATGTCTAAGAGATAATGCTTTTGAAAGATGTCTATAAAGGTTTTAAGATCTCTGCGAAATATGATATTTAGCAAATTAAGAGTTTTAAATCTTACAAGATGTATGAATATAATTATAACAATAAATACGGTAATTACTATGTCACCTATAATATTCCTCCACCATATGGATTAGAAGATAATATGTATCCCTTAATTTTTGATTGAATGGCTGAAGATCGATTGCTAAACCTTCTTTGTCACACCCCAACCTTAACGGCGGAAACATTGAGATGTGAGGGTTAAGATTGTTCATGCCACACAACACTACTTCAAAGTGTAAATATTATTAAATAACCATTTCATGTCAACATTGACATAATATAAGTCTCAAATTAAACAAACATAACATAAATAAAAATTTAACATCAAGTTCTTATAGCATGATCTTTCTTTTCTCTAGGTCCAAATTCCTAGATGATTTTATATTTCAAAGCATTGCTAAGCTTGAGCATTTCCTGAAACATGTTAAAAAATATAAGGTCAACATATAATGTTGGTGAGTTCCCATAGATTGTACATACATATATAAAATTATTTAACATGTCATAGGTTAAAGGATAATGCAAAGATAAATGAATAAACAAATGTAACAATCAAACCTTGACAAATATGACCACAATGAAGTTATACGATTAGCTAAGTGTACTTGGTTCCCATGGTGATCAAGAATACGTCACTAGGAGCCGGCAATAACCTCGGCTTTAGCACCAAATAGGCTTATCAGGCCCATAGATCTATGACGCCGCTAGGCTAGCAATAGTTAATGATTGTATTTTACAAGAGTTGATCACATAATAGTTACAAGAATTCAAATAACCATGACAAAATATAAAATGAATTGCACGAGTGTTACAAGAGTATAAACTTCTTTACAAGTGTGCTTTTAATAAGGTTAACATGTTTCACCCCAAATGTGAAATAATATAAAATGGGATATGGAAAACTCACAGGAATTATAAGGATGAACAAGATGGAGTCTTGTACTAACGCCGAAGGTTTGTTAAAGTTCAACCTAGAGAACGACGTTTTAAGTTAATCCAAAATTATTATAATTTTAACGGCTACTCAAGAATCTATGGTTTTCTTTGAAATTTGGGGTTTTGGATAACAATGTGATAGTATAACGATTCTATTTATTTGAAAACTCATAACTCGTTTAACCAAGGATTATAAATTATAGAATAAACACAATAAATAATTATATTAGAATTTTAAATAACCAATTAAGAAATTTGGTAATAACTTCATTAGTAAGAAATTAAAATTTTATAATTAAAGAATTTATTAGAATACTATTTGATATAATATTAATTTGTAGTCTTAAATTAATTTATGACAAATGATATAGTCTTAAAATAAATTCATAACTACAATAAATAAAACATTTTTAAATATGCATGTATATAGATTTATTTTCTTCCAAATACATAATTTAAACTTGAAAATATATTTTATAAAAATGAAATATTTATTAAATTGAAATTCTTGAGAATTTAAAAGGATTAATTTCATTACAAGTTTAAAACTAACAAGGAAATATATTTTATAACAATTTTATAATTTCCAAGGTAAAAATAAAAGGTTTATTAAGTTAAATTTCTAGAAAATTAAAAGAAAATAATTTTATTTAGATTCTGATTAAAGAATGATTTTTATATAAATTTAATAATATATTAAAATTTTCTGTAAATAAAACATTCAACAAAATCATGTTTAAAACAAAAATGCAGGGGCCCGGGTTCGAACCCGGGACCTCCTGCCCACTACTCCAATGTTTAAACCGGTGGGCCAAGGCCCTGATTTGTGTTCTGAAACACAAAAAAAATACCAAAAGCTTTCTCATAAAATTTCCCCCGATCCATTAGAACCCTAGAATCTAAATCGAGCAAATTGAATATCAATCCGGTTATGATAATGAAATTAACCATGGGGCTTTGATTTTCCATGGTTAATAGAGTAGAATTATGGGTTTAATTTACCTGTTCAGATTGAATTGAAAGGAAACAATAGTATGGATAGCCGACGAGGTCTCGAGGAGCAAAATCGATGTGTGCGTGTGATTTTTGAGAAATTGAGGTTACAGGGAGTTAAAAGAGGCTGTTATGATCATTTGCCCTCTAATTTATAGCTCCAATCTGGTCAATTAAGTGCCCAATGGCTATAGGATTAACCTCGACCGTTATCATCGATTGAGGGTGTAATTTGGTCGTTTCAGGTGAAATTAATCACTCATATTAAGCTCTAATTGATTAACCAAACGTGTATACCCAATTAATTTGATGATTACAACGATTAAAGTGTAGAAACGGATTTGAGGTTTGATGGAGTTCGGTTTCGAGTTCTAAGACGCATTTAAAATCAAATTAACACACGTCTCCGTATACGAAACGGGTTCGCGAAGTGTTTGAGGCGATTTGGGGTTTTAAAGTTAAATTTTTGGGGTGGTTTTAGGCTCGCCGGAGCTTCGCCGGCCGACAGCCGGAAAAACAAGGGGGAGAGGGTTGGTTTTGAGTTTTAAAAAAAAATTACAACTTTGGTCCCTATGGTTTGAAAACTTTCCAATTTAATTTTCTTTTTGTTTATAACTTTAAAACTTTTAAACTTTTATTAATGATAATTATTTTTATATTTCTCATGATTATTATAAAAATTCAACCTTTTCATATTTGTTTTAAATTTTAGGGCTCAAGATTACCTTTTAATAAATATTCATTTGTTTGCGTAAAATGATTATATACATATATACATTTATAAGTTTACACCTATCACTTTATTAATTTAATTACTAAATAAGTTGTGAATTTTACAATTTACATTATAATTTAAGACTATTCGATATGCACAAAATAAACCCTCATAATTGTTTAAATAACATAAACAACTCGTATAAGAGGTAACGGAAAATAACATACAATTAACAAACATACGAGAGGTCACATTCTTGGTCTAAGCGACATTGCTCTTAGCTGGTTCTCTCTCTCTCTCTCTCTCTCTCCATATATATACATATACATCTATATATATATATATATATATATATATATATATATATATATATATATATATATATATATATATATATATATATCTTTGTCTTCATAGTCGTTGTGTTGATCGATATCGTGTGGTCGGTCAAAAATATTGATTAAATAGTGCCTAATCACCCTTAATAGTAAAGTATAAGAAGAGTGTCGAATTCATAGGAAATCATAGAAAAGTGCTAGTAACGATTAACCTTAAAACATTAAACATTGAAAAGTAAATTGCTTTATGAATTATTCAAGAAATAATTAAATTAACGAAATAAAAGTTTAAGTTTTTAACAATCTTTGGGAAAAAAACAATCCACTTCGGGATTCCGGTTTGACAAAGCTTTGGTTTTTAGTGAAACCTATTGAAAAGTCATTAATGGTGATTTACATATGATAAGATCTAAGTGACAATCATAGATTAAAGCTTAAAAAACTTCATTCACATAATCATCAATTTGAATTATGTAACTCTAATTCTAACAATCAATCAAACAATGATTAAAGAAAACCAAGGTAATAGAAAACTAAAATTAGGTTTAACATAATCAAATCGATTAAATAATCAAATCAATGATTGAATCCCAAAAGTAACTCTATTTCTCATAAATTTACACGTAAAATACGAAAATAAAGCCTTTAAACCTTGAACTTTTACCACCCAGCAGTCGTCTTCATCACCGTAGCATTCACTAATTCCATCAGTGTGACACTCTTTGACGACTCATCCTTGTAAATATTAAAATCATATGTGACCATTTGATAACTGTATCTTTTTTTTTCTGGGTACGATCTCCATTCATTGGGTGACTTCGTGACAATTTTCATGTCGCATGAGTACCATACATTACAAGTTATTGTTTAGTTGATATTTTATATTTAAAACCACACTTTCTCGATCCATAAACTTGTCCATAATAAGACAACTATGAACAACCAATATGTTTATAAGTCAATAGGAAAAAAAACTTTAAACAAAAACCGTAAGTTAACTATGCATAATAATATTATAAGGGCGAATGAAGTTTAACTAAGAACTGTAAATTAACTTTGTATTATAAGAATATAATAAAGGTAAATAGAAGTTTAACAATCCAAATTATTACTAATTAGCCAATAATATTCTATAATATTAATTTGGTTGCTTACATTCTTAACTTTTATTTTTATTATCAATGATAATTTCAATAACATAGTTTCACACACGCCGGATAGTTTAATTGTGTGAATTCTTAGATTATATTTCACAAAAATGTTAAATGACCCCTTGACAACTTTTATGAATTTTCACGAATAAAGCCCTTCTGTTTGCTTAAGTAAGAACAAATGGATAAATCTTTTTTAATGGCTAATTGGATCACTGACGATCACTGACCTACCTAATCATCTTCATTATCTAAATATGAAACATGAAATCATCCTTAGGAGGAAACTCATATTAGGTGATAAAACCCTTTGGCACACCTAGGACCCCTTTTATTTTTGTTACAGATGAGATTTGAAATAAAAAACGCCACCTGTTTTTATAAGATTTTTTAGTATATCACCTTAACCACTTTAGCTAAAGATCGTTGGTAACAAACGGATAAATCTAATAACGATTTACAAGTAACATTAATTAAGTAAAGCATAGTTTTAACTATTAAATTGAGTTTTTTTTTTTTTTTTGTAAAATCACATTTTTTATATAAAGTGTTTTCCTTTTTTGCTTTTGTTTTTTAGTATAAATTTGAATAAAGTTAAAACACTATAATTGATTTTGATAAATAAGAAGAAAAAAGAGGCAGCTTTTTTAAAAAGTAAGATATGAGTCTTAATGACCATTCTTTTGTTTGAAAAGAGAATAACGCCCATAAACCCACCCTTGGTGATAATGAATGTGACAACAAGGCAATGTCAATACAATTGTACCTTATGCATGTAACATGTATCTTCTAATGTAAAACTCATGATAATAATAATAATAATTATTATTATTACTATTTTCACATTTGATAACAAAAACGATAATATGTTTAACGGGACTCGATTATATGTTACCTTCTAAAAAACTGAACCGGTGAATTACTTTGTATTTGAACAATACTAAATACGAAAGTTCAACAAAAAAACATTTGACACTTGAAAGCTCTCATGCTCCTAACTAATAGCATGCTCAACCAGATAACTATATAATTTCGCGTTTCTACTGTTGCTCTAACTTTAACGTGCTCGCCTCTTTCTTCTTGGAATCCTACGTGCCAATGTTGCAAGTTGTCCATAGAACACTTCATCTATTTGAGTCTAAAAGTTGAGTTACAAATGGTTGTCTGCAATGAGGCTTTCCTAACATCTACCATAAAGGACATCCCTTGCTTCTCGATATGAACGGCTCCTCAACTTAGGAGTAGAAGCGTTGGTCCCTTCCGTCATTAAGATTTTTTTTATATTTTTGTATACCATTGAATATAACGAATAAGTTTTTACTTCCGTAGACTTAAATAAACTAACATATTTAATGTGTCTACTTTATTATGTAACAAAGGTTATGAAATGTTAAAAACTAGAATTAAGCTCCCTCGCGTTGCGACGAGGGCGTAAAACCATACCAAAGATCACTAATGTCACATCACCGCTAGTGACCATCGATTGAAGTTGTGGTGTGTTAATGCAAAGAAATTAAACCGAAAAGTAAAACATAGTAAAGTATAACTAAGTTAATCTAAGACCCACACGTTGCGACATACCTGTCAAACGGGAAAAATAGACGTAAAAACGTGAACCACACACGTATGTTGCGACGTATTAACTCACAAAATTTACACGGAATGTTAAGAAAAACGTAAAAATATTGAACCATACATGCATGTTGCGTCATGTTAACTTGCAAAACTTAAATGAAACATAAAACGAATATTTACGAAAGATGAAAAGTATAAGGAACAAACTTTAAAGTAAAAAAGTTGTAAGGTTTAATTGCAAAAGATGAAAAGTTTTAGGTTAAAAGTAATAAAATAAAATTTGTAAGCTTACATTGCAAGAGAGTTGAAGCTTTGGGTTAGAATTGAAAAAATAATTTTTTTAAACCCCTCTAAGCATGAAGTACATACCATTACACATAAAAAGTTGCAAATTAATATAAATAACAAACTATCCACTTTTTTATTTATATGCTAAACTTCCCATGCTCCTAGCTAGTATCTATCACCCCACCCCCAAGTGTCGTGGTAAGACGATCGTCTTTGAGAGGGAAAACTTGGGTTAAATCCCAAACAAAAACGCAATTTAGATGGTGTAGTTTAAAAGTTGTGGGTGCGTTTATCCGTAAACAAAATAAAAATAAATAATAATTGGGATTTGAGGTTGCATCAAAAAACGCTAGATCAATTGTTTTGGATAAATCACCTCATAGCTTTTGAATTGAAAGTTTTCACTTGTTGTAATATACTTTAAGCGAGTCAGGGGTTTTATCATATTGGCCTATGGGTGACGGGTTCCTCCTAAAAAAATGGACGGGCCGGATCACAAACGTTGTTTGTGTTCATAAGCGTAAGTGGTATTTCGTCAATAATTTTACCCGGATAACCACGTTTGAAATATTCGTTGAGTCTTTGATCGTTAAAAAAAAACTATAATTATTGGAGAGCGTCATTTCGTTGCTTTATAGAAGAAACAAAATTGTATATGAAACGAACGGTTTCATATAGTTGCACTAACTCAATAATCTGATCCCCTGCACGACGGTGACAGACAGAACAATTCCCTAGATACGTAACTACCTTCACAACCGTACACGTGTACGGTCCATCTTCACCACCAACATTCTATTTATAGCACCCACCCATCGTCTCCCAAAACATCATCATCAACATCAATCTTCAATCAAAACACCTTCAATTCACTCTCTAAATCACTCAATCATGTCTTGCTGCAGCGGAAAGTGCGGTTGCGGATCCAGCTGCTCATGCGGCAGCGGCTGCAACGGGTAAATGACTCGTTGATCGTATGATTTCATCGATGATTTTCTTGTTTATGATTGTGAATTTATGTTTGCAGATGCGGAATGTACCCTGATGTCGAGAAATCGGCTACATCCGTCGTGATCGTTGACGGTGTTGCCCCGAAACAAATGTATAAAAGCCTTGATTTTGTATTGATTTGATTGAATTTAAGCGTAATTGTAATTGTTACATTAATATGATGAATATTGTGTAGTATGGTGAGGGAAGTGAGAGCAGCTTTGTTGCAGAAGGTGGACATGCATGTAAATGTGGTGACAACTGCAAATGCAACCCTTGCAATTGTTGAGGAAGAAGATGGTGAAATTAGAAGCCCAAATGAGCATTGGTGTTTGAATTATGTGTTGTGTTTTGTGTTTGTGTGTGTAATAAGTATGGAATCACATGCAATTGCATCTCTTTTGGAGATGAAGTTGATTGTGAGATGATTCCAAGGTTGTTTAATGTGTTGCATATGAAATATTAATGGCTAATGCTTTTGTTTGGGTATCTATATAATGATTTTCTTTTATACCCTTTGTATTTTGTTTCTCATTAATCACATTGATTCATATGTCGGTTGTAATTAATCGGTTCACTGGTCAAACCAGTTAAAAACTGAAATCATTAATCATAAATGATTAAAAAGCTAAAACTTAAGAATTACACTTTTAACTTACAAATGCTTTTAACAGTAGACATATACTCTTATAGTTTATCTTTGAAGTATAGTGTACAAATGCTTTTAACTTTGATGTCAAGTTCATTCACCATCTCTCCTATAATGAACTACTCGTTTAGCATGTGTTTCTTCCACTCGCTCTCTTCTTAGATCTAGCAACAAATGTTTAGATCTGATGATTACAAAGTGTACTTGAGACTTAAGTTTGAAATGTCATTCCAGTCGTCCAGCCACACCTGGCTTTTCGGGTGAACCCCAAGCGGTCCATCGGATGCTAATGAGTAAAGACGGTTGTTTCTAGTTTAACTGGTATGAGTGATGGTTTGGTCTGATTTCGAAACCATAACTAGAACACCAACAACCTACAAACAAAGACATAATTTACCCAAATTTTAAATCCTTTGTATTGAATAATAAGATTGTTCTCTCTATTTATTTATGTTTATATGACCATATCGATGTATTTATTTTGTCTCATCTACATTCATCTAAAAGAATATATTTTGCATCTTCATAGACCTAGACACAAAAATCTAACAATCAAATACTTATATACACGAGGAGTTACTAGTGGTGTGACCCGTGCCATAAATCGGGGTTATAAAAATTAAAAAATTCAATTCTGATTTTTTATATATTAGTACTTAACACCCGAAAAAAATTATGTGCGAAACGCTGACAATAAGTGTAATAGAAGAAAATACTATAAAAAATAAATACCTCAAAACAGAGAAAAAAAATAAAATAAATACGTAAATAGTGCCTTTAATATTGTAAATTGATTAAAAAAATTTGACACAACTCGAAGGCTTAAATATAAAACTTACAAAAATTTAGGTGATTAAATGTAAATTCGACATAACTCGAAGGCTCAAGTATAAAATTTTAAAAAAGTTAGTTGATTAAATGTAAATTTTACATAACTTGAAGGCTTAAATATACAATTTTAAAAATACAAAATAAGTAGGTATCAACTTGAAAAAAAAAAGAGAGAAAATGTTGTGGTTAGTTTCAAAAAATCAATAAAAGCTTAAATGTAAAATTGTTAAAAAAAAATTAGGTTTTTCATTAGTTGGAAAAAAAATGTCGCGGTAACATTGAGAAACCTACACATTCACTACTCATAATTTTTTCTATTTGTTATCGACTAGGTGTTATCGAGCCTCTTTTCCGTTCTTTCTTAAAAGTTGATATATTTAGGTATTATATTATTATAACTATGTAAATATTTAGCGGTCATATACTTAAGTATTTAAATAAAATAATACTTAAATCAAATAGTATTAAGTTATAAAAATATATATAATAAATGTATATATTTTAATATTAATTTAAAATATTATAAATAAGATAATACATAAATAATATATATTAAATAATGTATTAACTAGAAGAATATATTAATATGGGCAATTTAGAAACTAATGTATATAACATTTGTACCATATATTTAAAAAGTTATATTATGTGTCTTAAATTTTGAGTAAAATTACAAGTGTATACTTATCAATGCTTTATAATAGTATGGATATATATTATTACTGTCATCATTATTATAAAAGTATTTAGTGAATATATAGTTAAGTATTCAAATAAGATAATATTTATTTATAGATTTTTCTTCTTCTTCTTCTTCTTCTTATTATTATTATTATTACTAAAAATATTTAGTAATTATATAGTTAAGTATTCAAATTAGATAAGACTTATTAATAAATTTATATATTAATTTAAAGTAGTATATAAATAATAAACATATAATATAGTGAATTAAATAATGTTACATTATTAAATAATCTATTAATAATATGTATTAACTAATGTATAATCAGAAGAAGTTTAAATAATGGGCAAAATAGAAATGATTGCATAGAACACTTGTATCTAGTGCTTAATAATTTGTATTAGATGTCTTAATTTTATTTTATTTTTTTGAATTGCACTTGTGTTCTAAAATTTTACTTTATATAATAATATAGATATGTGCAAACACGGGGATTAGGTCTAGTTTGGTTTCACTAAATTTCTATCAAAATGATATGTATATTAAAATATAGGAGATAATAAATGGGCTAATAATCCATCAATGATATAATTAACCGTTTAAAAAAAATATATATATAAATATTAAATTGTTGCCCGTATGAACAATAATTGTAAGAATTTTTTAATCTAATTGAGTCAATGAGAGCATATCACATCATCATATGTTAAAAGAATCTAAAAGGATATTATAGTCCTTTAATATCTTAGAAGTTATTACTGCTTTTCATTTTTCTATAGAACATGACTCACATGGTGTTTATTGTACTGTGTTATGATTATCATCTTTTCTTTTAGTACATATCTACTTTCATTTATTATTATTTTTAAACCATAGATTAGTTGTTAGTAATTATAACATGAGTTAGTAATATCATTAATTATAACATAATATTTGCGTGTGTTTGTAGGTACGGTGAGGGAAGCGAGAGCAGCTTTGTTGCAAAAGGTGGACATGCATGTAAATGTGGTGACAACTGCAAATGCAACCCTTGCAACTGTTGAGGAAGAAGATGGTGAAATTAGAAGCCAAAATGAGCATGGCGTTTGGGTATTATTATTATTATAAAATTGTAAATATTTAGGGATCATATACTTAAATGTTTAAATAAAATAATACTTAAATAAAATAGTATTAAGTTATAAAAATATAAATAATAAATATATATGTTTAATATTAATTTAAATATGTTAAATAAGATAATACTTAAAATAAATATATATTAAATAATGTAGTAATTGGAAAAATTTTATTAAATATGGGCAAATTAGAAACTATTGTATATAACACTTGTACATTATGTTTAAAAGTTATATTACGTGTCTTAAATTTTGAGTAAAATTACGAGTGTGTTATCATCAAATGCTTTATATAATACTATAGATATAGATTATTATTGTCATCATTACTACAAAAGTATTTAGTAAATATATAATTACGTATTCAAATAAGATACCACTTATTTATAAATGTATTTATTATTATTATTATAATAATAAAAGTATATAGTAACTATATAATTAAATATTCAAAAAAGATAATGCTTATTAATAAATTTAAATATTAAAATATTTATAAAAAATATATATATAATGCAGTGAATTAATAATCTTACATTATTAAAAATGTATTAATAATATGCATTAGTTAATGTATTAACTATAATAAGTTTTTTAAACGATAGGCCAACATAGGAATTATTGCATATAACAATTGTACCTAATAATTAAAAGTTATACTAGGTGTCTTAATTTTTTTGTAAAATTATACTTGTGTTAGAAAGTTTTGCTTTATATACAAATATAGATATGGGCAAACACGGGGCCAAGTCTAGTTTGGTTCACTAAATTCCTATTAAAATATATGTATATTAAAATATTTGGAGATGATCAGTGGGCTAATGAACCGCAATGATTTAATTAGCCGTTTTAAAAAAATGTATATAAAAGTATTAAATTGTTTGTCCTATGAACAATAATTGTAGAACTTTTTAATCTAATTGAGCCAATGGGAGCCTGCCACTTCATCATATATTAAAAGAATCTAAAAGGTATATAGTCCATTTATATCTTAGAAGTCAACTAGTGGTTTTTGTCAGCGCGTTGTGCCGGCTTGGATTAAATTTATGTCAAAATTTATATAAAAATAAACACGCCGTAACGATATATTCTGAATATAGAAAATAATTACGATGTTTTAAAAGAACTAAAAAAAATATTATACTTGAACAACATGTTTTGAATGCTCGTTTGTGGGCTTGGTTTTAAACAAAATATATATTGAAATATACTTATAAATAACCACGTCACAACACTATATTCAAATTTTCAAAAAACATTACCTTGCTGTGAAAAAAATTATAAATATTATATTTGACCCGGAATTGGTTTCGAACAAAAGATACATCTGAAATAAATAAAAATAAACAAATCGTAACGATGTGTTTGAAGTTCAAAAACATTTTGTATTTTAAAGTTATAAGCGAAAAACAATATTTCATAAAAATTAATTGTACTAATAAAATAATTATTTTGAAAAAATAACCCAAATCAAACTCACGGTAGTTGCACATGTGATGCAACGAGAGTTTTACATTATGCATTGACTTTGTGATGTTGGGTTTTAAACTATATATAATTACTTACTTTTATCAATTATTTTTAGTCCAACTGATTAAGATAAGGTATTCATAACATGTAAATAATAGGAGGTTATGGTTTCAAGTCTCACTCTGAACAAAGTTCAGAGTTGAGTCAGGGGATTTTCTCAGCAATGAGTTTCCTCCTGAGGGGGTTGGGGGGTGCGGTCCCGGCTGGGATACGGATAGATGTACCCGATTAAGATAACACATGTCCTCCGAAGTAGGGTCGTACATTTACCGTTAAAAAAATATAATTACTTCTTTTATTTTCCATAAAATATGACTCACATGGTGTGTGGTGTACTATGTTATGATTAACATCTCTTTGTAAGATATCTACTTTCATTTATTATTATTATTTTTAAACGCCAAGTTAATTGTTAGTAGTTATAACATTAAATTAGTAATTATTTTTTAATGACAATGTTTAAACCCTAAAACTTTAAGAGAGACAATATCTTTTATCAATTTCTTAAACCATTAGATCAAAAGGTTATTAACATTTAATTTTATTGTTTGACTAAAGGTTTTATATAATTTCTTTTTTAGACATTTTTATACCTTTATAGTTTATCCTCATACTTCCTTTAACGTACAAAAGATCCCCTCATATGTTATTTTGTACTACCATTTGTACTACCATTTGTACCTTCATCGATTTTATTTTTATTTTTCATAGATTTCTTATTCTCTCTAAGTTTGTTTATTTAAAAAGATTTTATTTTCCTAATTTTGAAATAACTTGAGTTAAATTACATATCACTTACTTAGCATAAACTAAAATCAGTTACAGTATTTGTATTACTTTAATTTAACATTAAATTTCATATCTGATTTGTACTACTTTCACCAATACACTGTATCATTTGTACTACTTCTGTACCTTCATCAATTTTATTTTTTCTTTTTCATAAATTCCTAATTCTTTTTAAGTTCATTTATTTTTTAAAGATTTTTCCCTAAATTGAAATGACTTGAGTTAGATTACATATCACTTGTTAAAAAAAATCATTATTTTTTCTTTCTTTTTCAATTAAATAATATTTTCTCATACTTTTATCATTATATTTCTCTCTTATCCACTCACAATCACTTTTAAAAATATTAAAAAATTTACAGGGGTTGTATCGTGTTTCCTCAAATATAAAGAAACATATACAATACCATAAATTTTATACATTTTTCACTCACAACCATCCCCATAATATAGGTACCCAGTAACACATATAAGGGAGAGGGCTGTGAATGCTCTTACATATCATAAACACAAAGCACTTACAGTAGTAGCATTAATTTAATTTAACATTAATTTTCATTTATTGTATATAATAACAAATTAAAACCTGATTTAAATTAAACGTTACGGTATATTAATTACATTCCTTTCCATCCACTATATTGAGTTTACCATGTGAGCTTAACATAACAAATTGGCGCTACGTACATTAGTTACATTACATTAAATTAAATTACTTACCTCACTTACATTACATTACATCAAACTATCATTACATTAATAATTACTTACATTACAATACACTAAAAATAATAATAAAAACCGTTACATTAACTTTTAAGTAATCTATTGTTCTGAGGTAACAATGCAAACTTCTGAAAACAAAGTAATCTATTATATATATATAGATATATATATATATATCTTACTTTATAATGCATGAATGATGGGTAAAATAGTAATTTACCCATATCGTAAGCGTTGCACCTCCTTCACCCTCACCTATGAATCCACCGCCCGTTAAGCCACCGACATTCTGGTTTCTAAGGTATCGCATCTTCTATTATCTCTATTTAATTTGGGTTGCTGTTATTTGAATTTAGCATGGTTGTGGTTGTTATTTGTTTGTGTTGTTATGCCTCTTCCACTATGTGGGTAATACTATTAGGGGCAACAGCTAACTACAAAATCGGAACACAAAGAGTATAAACTAAGCAGTGCATAGCAAAATGGATACTAATTTCATTCATAAATTCTCTATCTACAAGTTGAGTAGGAGAACATTACCTTAATTGAATTGATTTCAGATAGCTTTTGAGCTATTGAACTACTTTGGATTTTATGCTTTGGAGATAAAATATTGATAATTTCATCAACAACTGCAAGAGATATGACATTGAATTTGCCAAAAGGATGAATGTTTAGGGCTTTCTATGTTATGCACATGAAAAAAATATATTGCTTACATAACAATAACAATAAAATTGCAATGCTAAAGCTTTTTTGCTGTCAAATTATGTAAATTATTAACTTTGAAAAGTTCATTTACGTTGCATCTCTGCTTATCAGTTTTGAAACTCCACTTACTTTAACACCTTACTTTAAGACCTTGTTGTTGAGCATGAAATACATTCTAAAATAAGATTCAGTTGGCCTGCGCTTGCAAAAGTTAATCAGATAGCTGGTTAACATAAGATAAGTTACTTTGTTATTTAAGTATGTACCCAAAAGTTCCTGCAACATCAGTGAAAGTTACGAGCCAAGGTGGTTGACGCCCACTTTGCCAGCCCAAAATCAAAAAGCCGGAGGCAAAAGATAACCAAAAAGAGTGATACTATAACTGACAAATGCAAACTAACAAAAAGAAATGATTGAATAACCATCTGTGGCATACATTATGTTTGGATATGTTGTCGCAATGTTTTCTACTTGTTTCTGAAATTGTTGCTCCGTAACTTTTTTTATATGTTTTCTTCATAACGTGATTTTCCCAGTTATGTTATACATGTCTTATGCAGTTCCCTGTGCCCTGCTTGTCATAATTGTGTGCACGCATACCCTACCTTCCTATAAATGCCCATGTTCAAACGACTGTCGCCCTGCTTATAAGACCACGTTCCGTCCCACTTCAATCAACGCTAATGTCTTTTGTTTGTGTTGTCAGATCTGTACGCACAACACCGTTCAGCCAAATCCACCATGAACACCTTGCCCGCTGATGCAATCATATTTGGAATACTTGCTAGGGCCACTATGAAAACCGTTGGAAGGTGCAAAAGTGTCTGCAAGGAGTGGTACAATTCACTTTCATCACCAGAGTTTGAAATGGTGCATGGGTCTCGTTCATTAGTCCGGAGTAACCAACAAATCCTCATAATTGACGACCTCAGCGGTGTTGTGCATGCAGCAAACTTCAAGACCAGGAATATGGCGCACGTGCTGCTATTGCATGCCCATTCACCACTAATATTACGAACATCTCTGTTCTATCACACTTAGATGGGCTACTGTGTGTTTGGGTGCACAACACCCATGCATTGTTCTTATGGAACCCTACTACTACTCGGTACAATTGGATTGTACAAACACCCGATGCAAGACTACAGGGTAATGCATATCAGCCGCACTTTATATGGATTTGACACAAACATATACTCACGCCAAACAACATGTTGGAGAAAAATACATTTTAACCCAAATGTGACTACATTCAACGTAATTACTATTGGTCCCCTGGAACACAGTGTGGCGACACTCTTTACTTCACAGTTTATAATTGTTGGGACGTAGGCAAAGAAACTATTGTGACCTTTGACATCATCACAGAACAGGTTGCAGAGACACACTTCCCACCTGTCGACTCTGTAGGGGTGTTCGTAGCCAACCTGATCACAATTCAGGATAAGCTGCACATGTTTGTGACAACTGGCCTACATGAAATGCTTCTTCAGGTGTGGGTCCTCCGAGGAGAACAATGGATTAACGCCTTCTCAAACCGTTGTACCCCTCCTATCCCAGTAACAATTTGGTCCGCCAGTACACATTACATGACCAATGGGGTATGCTTCCTCATGAGTAACTCCATGAAGGTTTTAGAAGTCGACTCACATACGGACCCCGTTAACTGCTTCCACTGCGTCGCCTTCACCCGTGATAATGTCGCAACGTTGTTCCTACGGTCGCTCGTGTCACCAACTATATAAAGCCGCCTACGAACCATGTTCCATGCCAGCTTATGCTTACATCATCACGTTGCGCGCATATGAAATATTTCCAGGCACCCACATACTGTAACTTAAATCGTACGTGGTACGGACGCCCTACTGAATTTTATGTTCTATATTGCTTTTATGTTAAGTTGGTGTACTTCAAAATAAACGTGACATGTGATGGAACACGAAGCATATTCGCATTGTAATCAGCTCAACCTAACATGCTGTTCTCCTAAATAATTAACACTGCTCCTCACACAGCACTAAAATCACACTGTACACAAAAACTGCTTCTTACCCTTTCTTGCGATTCCGCTCTGAGGTGTAGTTACAAGCTAACGTCCTTCACAATGTTGACCATCAAAGCTATATATTCATATGCATCACATATAAACTTCATAAAACCGTAGTTCTTTTACATATTATTATAGCAACACTTCTACACAACTAAACAACCTGACATTATGGTTTTCTTTAATTTCCTTTATAAAAACTTCCATATTTAAGAATATTTATAAGTAAACAAATGGTTTTAACTTTATCTCATATTAGAATTAGAATTAAATAAAAAGTCAAACATTTTTACATGTAGGAATTAAATAAATTTTCTTTTTTTTTAGGTTAACATAAATTATTCAATGTTTTCACAAACTAAATACAAAAGTGAAGGTCTGACTCAGACATGGATGTTCATTCGGTTGTTGACTCTTTCTCATCACTCACAAATTATGGAAGTTGGTATACTATTCTCTTTGTTTGGGTCGAGTTCATATTGAACGCTGCTATTGAGAACAAATTCTTGGTCATATTTCTCTATCAAAACGTAAGCCGTTTACTTTTCCCGTTCTTAATAAAATATAGAATTACTTATCATATTTTACATTGTGACCGGTCTTTTTGTTTTCTAGAGACAAAAAATAGCCGCGTTTGTCCCAAAACATTTATCGGACTATTATAATAATATGGATTTGGTGGCTAATGTATATGTGCTAAGTCGTTTCCAAATTGAGAATTTCAAATATGAAGAGTATCCAACACATGAAAAGTACATCCTGATTTGTGGTGCCTTCAAAATTGTCATTAGCGAATACACTAAACTTATTCCGTTTGAAAGTCCATTTCCAAGAGGATTTTGTTTGTACCCATCAGTTCCTTCTATTCAAATTCTTAATCATGATAGAAGACTCCAAAAGTTACTAACTGGTACGTGCAACCTTCTCGGTGTATCTACTTTTGTTACACCTATAACGTACACACCTTAATTCCCCAATAACAACACTTATGATCATTGTAGATGTTGTTGGCTGGATTGTCAAGGGCAAACGAAAAAAAGGACGATACCATTTCGAACTGGTCCTTCAAGATGCGACGTAAGTCAATGCTTTCATAATATATATAAAATTTCCTTAACGTCGTCATATATAAAAAAGATAAGAAGATAAGATATTTGTTTGTGATTCTAAACTTAAATACATATCTCAGCGGTTACATAATACGGATGCTTTTATACGATTCAAACCAGACAAATATGTTTACAACTTATGTAGCAATTTCAACAAATCTTATCATGTATGCATCTCGAGTGAAGTTGATTCACTTACCAGAGGGTATGTATTACCTTATAAATATATTCTTACAATACATATACTATTTCAAACCCTTTAATATGTTATCTAAACTTATACATTCTCTTTTTGTTCAGAAAATATTTTGATTTCTACAGAGCTAACAACGATTGCCTATGAACCAAACATGCCTGAGGCACGTGATATTGAAAGGACCGGTCGTCCTTAGACTCCATGTTCAGTTTCACATCTTCACAACGAACCCTTTATAGTAGCTTCTATCGTTAGACATGTATTTTAATGCTTTACCTTTTGTTACCTTCAAAAGTGATGTAACAGAGTTACAAAGAGCTTATATTCCTATCTCATGTGCTGCCTACAAAAACCAAAATCTTTTCGTGGTATTATGACTTTTGTACAGGAGCAAAAGAAAGATAAAAATGTACTCAAGTCATAAACACAAACATTCCAATTAAACACTGATTACTACAATGACAGTTGTATCTTTTATTTAAGATTGTGCAACAGAATTAAGATTACACGTTCGCTTCATGCAACTTCTCAACAGATTTAAAATAGTAAGAATGCAGATTTAGTACCCATATCATGCTTTCGTCTAGAATCATTAAGGCCACTAAAGCTATTGGTGAATTTTATCTTTTACGCGACTATGACTTCTCCTCCTAAAAAACAATCAACAGATTTAAAACATTAACAAAACATATTTAATACCAATATCATGCTTTGGTTTAGGGTCGTTACAAATGAAAATAGTTATACACACCTGACACCACATAGTTTTGGGCGCTTTACATTGTTTGATACTAAACATGATTTTGTGTTGGTAGCATTTGACAATTTATTGTCCGAGCATTCAAACCCATGTTACCACTTAGGTATTTCATGCCGAAATCATATCATTTATTAATCATGTCGTTCTACATTTTAATAAACAAACATTATATCAAATATAGGACGTTGGTGCCACGTACCGCATAAGTGAGAGAAAAAAAACACCTTCCATATATATGACAGTATTTGAGCTTTAAACAAAAGCAATTGTCTAAGGTTTTATCATTGTTTCAAAGATAAATCAATTCCTTCTTTCAATTGTAAGATTTGGATATTTTACTATGTTAAAAGTTATTTCACTTCTTGACTATAATTTTTCTCCTTATAATCTCTAATTTAGTTATTTCAGAAAATGATTAACAAACTGACTTTCATAAATTACTCTATATAAAGTCACTTTCCTGAATTAATTTATATATACATACATACATTCTTTTAAACTATCCTTACCCCACCCCCGCTCCCATTCAATGCCGATGAATGCGAGGTGCTCTGGCCTTTAATGGGGCGGCAGTTACTACTGCTCACTTCACCTCTCCTCTATCTTCTGATTCACGCATTCATCTCACGAACATCTGCACTTCCACCATCGACATCAACACAGAAACGAAGGTATGACTTCTGACCCACCAAATTTCAGCATTCTTTCAAGCATTCGAGGGGTTTACGGTATGTATATGTTCGTCCCCCTGTTCTTATATGTCTTTTGTCTTCTGGCAAGCACAAGGACCCTTCAATCACCTACCTACTGCTCTGTCATTTACAGGTACCGCTTACTTTTCTCTCTCTTCGCTTTTCTTCACTGCTTCATTTGAGGATTTGTTTCTTGTTTCATTTAATTAAAGAAGCCTGCTGCCATTAAATTGATATGGTTCATTGTTCACTTATAGTCCACTGATTCTTACATTACATTTCTGCTTAAAGCGTGTGAAACACTATGCATATGTTATTTTGGTGTTCGAATGTTATATTATTCGCAAGCTTTGACCATGATTCAAATGTAAAGTTCCTGGGTTGTGTTGATAACATTTTGTTCCATCAATTAGTAGTACAAGTATTCCACTCTCTGTACACAAAGTAACAAGGGTGCCCGCAAAGGATGCTGCCAGATCCAGAGTTGTATGCAAGCAGTGGTATGCCTTGCTTTCCACCCGAGACTTTGAGAGGGCACACAGTTCACGAGCATCACAAACATGTAGGCAAAAGACACTCTTTGTCCGCGACCTCCACTCCATTATTCATCCAATTGACCTTCAAATCGAAGAATATGGACCACCAACCATCACACGCCTCCCATCCAAGCCCAACATTAACGATGTCATGATACTGGCACACTTGGATGGGTTACTTTGTGGGTGCTTCCACCAGAGTAATGAGTTGGTCCTGTGGAATCCGACAACTACTTTGTACAAGCGCTTGGACACCGATTATGGCCACGACATGTACGAAGATTTTTTAGACACTGTCGGACTATACAACACCACTTCCAATGACTATCGCGTACTACACATGACGCGAAGACCAAACGTGGTTCACGCCCATGTGTATTCCCGAAACATAGGAACATGGAGGATCATACCCTTCAAAACAAATCCAGCATACACAACCCGCCATTTCTACTGGTCACCGGGAACCCTCTGTGGCGACACACTATACTTCACGATTTGCGAGTGCTGGGTTGTAGGAAGGAATGCTGTCATTGGGTTTAATACTACCACTGAGCAAATAACAGAGATCAACTTCCCCAACGTCCCGTCAGGGGGCATTTTCCAAGGCATTCTACTCGATGTGCAAAACACCCTGCACATGGTACTAACAACTGGCTCCAAGATATGTGGCTAGACATATGGGTGTTGCAAGGAGAACAGTGGATTAGCCTCTTCCCAACACCTCCAATCCCACCAATTCCGTTTGACAACCCATATGGACAAGATAATTGAGTTCTGCAAGACTTATTACAAACCATGAACACCCTACCGCATCAGTATCTAAAGTCTACCGTACTACTATGTCATGTTTCAAAATAATTTATATGTCCCAAAATAATTTATACATTTCCCTTTAAAAATGTAAACCATAACCTTAAATGTCCCCAAAAGACATACCCTCTTTGCTTATTGAATACGATTTACCTACTATTTTCACTAAAAACAAGGTGATCGCCTACCTTCGTACAACAACATGATAATTCTCAACCTGCAATCACACTATGCTCCTTTAAAAGTCTTTACGTACGTTCATTACTACAACGAAACCTTCATTAAATAAACATGACGCATGCGCCGCAACACGCGCGGGCACCCACTAGTATATATATATGTATGTATGGTAGAGTTCATTTGCAAACCGATAAAAATTACAAAAACTTTTGCAGACTTCCGAAAACAAAGTCAAGTTTAAGTTAAATCGTTATTATAGATTACAAATAACATTATTGTACATATACAACATTATGTTCTTTTATATATATGTGTGTGTAAATTACGTTTGTTAAAAAATCAACACACGAGTAAAATGTAACTAACACACACATATTTACACTATGTAAGTTACAATTTACACATGTAAATTTACTATATGTAAGTTAAATTTTATGTACGTGTTAGTTTTTAACGAACGTGAATTTACACACACACATACTAGGTTAGATACACGTGTGTACACGAGTTGAATTAGAAAAAATTATATATGTAGATTATTATTATTATTATTATAACTATGTAAATATTTGGTAAATAGTATTTAGTTAATATTATAATACTTAATTTAAATAGTAAAAATATAAATGAAATATATATATATATATATATATATATATATATATATATATAATTTAATTTAAATTATTTTAAATAAAATAATACTTAATATAGTGAATTTAATCGTATGCATTAACTCATGTATTAATTAGAATAAGTTTATTAAATGAGAACAATTTAGAACACTTGCATAAAACACTTGTACCATATGCTTAAACAGTTGTTCTAGGTGTCTTACAACAATAAAAAATTACCAATCTATCCATGGGTTTTGTATTATATAGTAGTAGAGATATATAATACCATAATGTTGTATATTTGATAATGTTATTCGTACAATAAAAATAATGATTTAATTTGATCTTAACTTTGTTTTTAGAAGTTTGCATAAGTTTTCGTAATTTCTATTTGTTTGCAAATGAACACACACACACACACACACACACACACATACTTGCATAAAACACTTGTACCATATGCTTAAACAGTTGTTTTAGGTGTCTTACAACAATAAAAATTATCAATCTATCCATGGGTTTTGTATTATATAGTAGTAGAGATATATAATACCATAATATTGTATATATTTGATAATGTTATTCGTACAATAAAAATAATGATTTAACTTGATCTTAACTTTGTTTTTAGAAGTTTGCATAAGTTTTCGTAATTTCTATTTGTTTGCAAACGCACGCACACAAACACACACACACGCACACACGCACACACGCACACACGCACACTTATCATTAATCATAACCGATTAAAAAGTTAAAACTTAAGAATTACACTTTTGACTAACAAATGCTTTTAACAATAGACATACTTTTATAGCTTAATCTATGAAGTTCATTCACCATCTCTCCTATTGTGACACCCTACGTAAATCTCACATCGGCCGTGGACAGTAAAGATGCTCGGTTCATAAATAATGTATGGCCTCTTATATCACCAACGTGTTTTGGGTGTATTGGCTGTGGATGAGAGGAGAACTCCATAGTTAAGCGTACTTAAATGGCAGCAATCCAGGGATGGTTGACCTCCCTGGGAAGTTTTCACCCGCGTAACCAAAAGCAAATCCATAAGCTTCTTATGGTGAAGTAAACAATATTGGTGGTATGAGAGGCCGGGTGTTACACCTATAATGAAGTACTCATTTAACCGGTATAAAGTCATTCCAGTCATCCAACCACATCTTGCTTGTTGGGTTAACCCCAAGCGATTCATTGGATGCTAACGAGTAAAGAGACTTGTTTCTGGTTAAACCAATATGAGTGATGGTTTTGCTCTGATTTCACAACCATAATTGTAACACCAAGAATCCACAAACAAGCACACTATTGCCCAATTTGTAAATCCGTTTTATTGAATAGAAAGATTGGTATATTTGTATATTTACGTTTCATGATTATATTGATGTATTCCTTTTGTTTCGTTAGTTGGGAATTTTGGATCAGGTAGACACGATAAAATCAATTTGTTAAAAACAAAACCACACAAATTACAAACATCCTACACCTTTATTTATAATAGACAAACTTGTATTCTATTTCAATTCTAATTCCTAATATAACTAAACATATCAATAAAATAAAATCTAATAATTACATCTTGACACTTAAACAAACAATAAATTAATACAAACAATTATATTCTAATCTTTTCTTTATTTATATCAACTTTTCCTTCAAACATATCTCTAACAAATTAAGATTCACTCTATCATTCTATCTTTTAATCCTGATTCGTACGATAAAGATCTTTAATCCCAAACAAAACTTGTGACTCTTTATCTTTAAATCTTGGACTGTTTATATTGTCTTCTTTCTTTTGATCCAACCCTCAGTCACACAGACCATTATCGTCATCTAGTCTACTTGATCTTGAAATCTCGATCTTGTTTATAATCATCATGATAATAGCATTATCATCTCCTCGATATTGTTTCCTGCTATCCCCTTTTCTTTTCTTATTCATTGTTGTCTTGATTGCTTTCAATAGTTTTCTTTATGACTCACAAAGAATCGCTTCCCTTCTGACTCACACAAAGTCACACAACTTTGTTTTTCCTCAATCGACTCACACAGAATCCTTGTTTTGATCACACAAATTGTCTTCTTCTCTTGGTCTTATCCAGCTCACATAGAACCGCTCCCCCTGTCTCACTCAGAACCTTAGTCTTCTTGAATCACGTATAATTTTTTTTCTTAGTGATGACCTGTCGTTGGGGTCATGCAAAAACCTAATCAACCTAGGTAGCTAGGGTAAGTCAGGTATCGTATCCACGGGGAGCATGTGGTTAGTGTTACACGATTCGTTTGATTATTTAATTAAGTTACTTAACTAAAACTAACTTATTGAACTACTAATACTATTGCCTCTTGGCTGTAAAAATTGGATTTTGAAATAATTAACAAGTGAACTAGGAAAACAAATTGCAAATAATAAAAATTAATTAAGAAGACAATTATGAGAAATAGTAACCCACCCCGGGATCAAGGGTTGGTTTTCGGTAATTGTTTAGTCCAACTTGGTGGAAAATCCTTAACGGGGATTCTATGTGTGTAATGATTAAGTGATATCGATAATCAAGACTTAATAGGTCTTAATACACAATGCCGATTCAATTAGAAACCAAAACTTGCAATCATATAATTTTCGGAAGATTAGATGATATTCAAATCAAAGTTTACCAAAATCATTGTTTAAATAACCAAAACACAAGTTAAACTTATGAAAGAACTTAACAGGTTCTAAAGTTTAATCCCAACAAAGTTAAACATAAACAAAAACCTAATCACACAAAACCTAATACCCGAAGTAGATCACGAGAGGATTAGCCGCTCATCATTCTTGAATGATCTTCAAAACCGTTGTTGATTTGCATTCCGGATGATTGAATCTTGTTTTTGTGGGTTGGAATGGTGAAAAATCGATCCCAGAACTTCCAAAATACGTCTTTTTTCGTCTTAGGTCGAATGAGAATCAAGTGGTGGCTAAAACCTAAATAAAACGCGTATTTAAGGGTTTTTGAAAAGGGTCCTGGCGTAGGCTACGCTAGCCAGCGTAGCCTACGCTGGGGTGTATTCTGCTGATTTTTTACTTGAGCTGGCGTAGCCTACGGTGGCTACAGTAGGCTACGGTGGAAGCCTTTCTGCTGCACTTTGAAACTTCGTTTCTTGACCCCTCCAATGACTTGTTTTATCATGTAAGCTTCCAAATTCCTTGTTTTTCCTACAAAATCACTTCCAACTCATAGTCAACCTATTCAACTCAATCACATGCATATAAACGAATAATCATACGTAATATTTGACGTTTAAACACTTAAAATCTCATTCCAACGCACACACATCACATCCCCACACTTAAGCTTTGCTTGCCCTCAAGCAAATCTAATTCAAAACATTTAACAACATTATAAACCAAAATCCCTTGCACGCCTTAGCGATAGTCCAAAGTCATGCCCATTCCAGAATTGCAATAATCATATTTGGCTAGCAAGTAAAGGATGTTACATTTAATTCAAAATAGAATCCGACTAATTAAACCTAACAAGCTTCCGGCTTTTATTGTCATGCAACACACCCCTCACCATTTGTCACTCCTCTCGGTTTATTTTTTTGGATTGGTGAAAATTGCACCAATATATCACTCAAAAGGTCCACATATAAAACTTTGTTATCATATGCTTGGGTGACAATCAAATTTACACGGTAATAATTGATAATGCACACATCAAAAGGACTTACGGGTTTTGGGCTTAGGTTAAGGTAGGAATGATTGGCTGTTAGTGTGGCTAAAATATAAATTAAGGCAATACCAACTGTTGACATCCTTATTGACATAACTATTATTCAAACAAAGCAAACGTATGGGTGCATATTTAAACGTATGTGGTTAGTGTTACACAATTCGTTTGATTATTAAACTAACTTACAAATTTAAAAAACTGATCTATTGTCTCTTGACTGTAAATGGATGTGGATGAGATTAACTAAAAAAATTACTTTATGAAGCAAAACGAAAACTTGGACTTGGTTTGGAACTATTGAGATTAAAGAGATCACACCCGGGTTTCAGGAATGTAATTGAATACACGGTTTATGTTTTACCCGATCTTGAAGTTACATAGACATAACTTGTTTATCACATATGTTGAAAGGTAATTATGAACTTGATATCCGATTATGTAAATTAATTAGTAAACTAACTAATGCCATAATCTAGAAACTTTATTTGCAATCACCGATTAATGATGATAACCTAATTACTACTCAATGGTTAACAATATAAAACTGATAACTTGATAAGTAATAATCAAATCAACTAACACGAATCTTTAATCAATACATGATTCAAAACACATAAACGAATAAAAGTTGTTAAAAAATCAAAGATTATGTCTTGACTAGGTAAGAACATAAGAAAGCATAATCAAATCACAAACCATCCACCCGGGGATGATCACGGATGTTTAGCCTTGCATCTTCATCATAATCTCTTCAATCTTCAACTTGAGGATATGAATCCTTGATCAATTGATGATTAAAGATAGTTTCAAAGGCTCCAAATAGTCTAAAGATTCGTTCTTGGGGCTGGAGGCAGGTCTCCTCTCGAAACCCTAATGTTAGGGTTTAAATAGGTTTTGAAATTTGAAACAACTCTCAAAATATCGCCTTAGACCGTAACTTACGGCCTATAGACCGTAGGTTACGGCCTACCTTCAACCAGACGGCCAAACCTTCTGTCTTACGGGGTTCACAGACGGACTTAGCACAGGGCCGTAAGTTACGGCCTTAGGCCGTAGCTTACGGCCTCCCTGCAGTTTGCACAGTTTTTTTTATTTTCAGCACCTTCCAACTCGTAGTCTTGGTATCCTTTGTATCCTTCTCAAATAATATCCATTAAGCTTCATTTATCCTACATTCTAAACACGCAACAAAGTAATATTGTTTCGACATATAAAATATATTAAAAATACAATATTAACTATACTAAGTGCATGCATATTAACCAATCATCACTTAGCTCATGCAAAACTGATCTTTTTTGGCTCACACATAACCTCTATGGTGGTTTTGATCTTTTGCTCACATAGAACCTCTTAATTGCCCTCTTGCTTAATCTGTACGTCTTTGTCCAGATCGTCTTTCACGCTCTAATATCAATTGTTGGAAATTTTGTTTCAAGCAAACACGATAAACACCAATTTAGTAAGAACAAAAACACACAAATTACAAAGATCCTACAACTCTATTTATAACACACAAACCTGTACTTTATTTCAACTTTAATCTAAAATAATAGCAAAATAACATCAGCCACATGACTATTTTCTAGCACATCAATATCATCTACACCTAGGCTTCACATAAGATTATCCCATGTGTCATCACCAATAAATTTACTATTTTTGGTAGAAATCTTGACTCCAAAAAAACTTTTCTTAATAAATGCTTATTTAATACAATATTAATCATGATTTTTTCTAGAAACAAATAAGTTTTCACTAAAAATACTTTAATAAGACTTAATTTTTGTTATAATACAAGTTAATTTGTAGTTAATCAGGTTATAGATATTTATGAATAATGAGATCTTTTTTTCTTTTTACACTATTGTTTATAACTTAAACATGATTGTTATCTATATTAATAATATGTAAGAATTTCATATCAATTATCTATTATATATATTAGATTATATCAATAATATATATATATATATATATATATATATATATATATATATATATATATAGGGGAGAGATCTCTTGAAAACCATGTTATAAATAAAAACCATAAAAAACAGGAGTTACGTATATGTAAGTACGTGTTACAAAGTGTACAATGAAGAGTTACGTATATGTAGGGGTTATTTATATGTAAGTACGTGTTACCAAGCGTACAATTAAGAGTTACGTATATGTAACTCATACAAGTTACGTATACGTAAGTCGTTTCGCTATCATCATCGTTCCTTGGATTTTAAATTAAAAAATATATAATGACCTCAAAAAATAAGGTTGGAGTTTACTCAAATATACTTTAAACAATCAAAAAGTTAAATCAATTATAAGTTATGTAATTGGGTAGTGGTGGTTTTCACGGTTTTTAATTATAAACATGGTTTTCATTTGATATTTCTCCTATATATATATATATATATATATATAATATTATATAATTTTCATATTTCAATCTGTGTAACACACGGGTATCTAATTCAGTTCCTAATATAACTCAACATATCAATAAAATAAACTCTAACAATTATCTCTTGACACTTATAAATTAATACTAATAATTATCATCTAATCTTTTTATCTTAACTTTTTCTTCAAACATATCTCTAATAAATTAGGATTAACTCTATCATTAATTGTTGAAAATATTGGATCAATCAAACACAATAAAACGTCAATTTATTAAGAAAAAAATCACATAAATTTTAAAGATCCTACACCTATTTATAGTAGACAAACTCGTATTCTATGTCAACTCTAATGCCTAATATAACTCAACATATGAATAAAATAAACTTTAACAAATATCAAACAAATAATAAACTAATACTAACAATTATCTTCAAATCTTTTTTATCATTTATCTCAATTTTTTCTCCAAACATATCTCTAACAAATTAATATTAACTTATCGGTTTTATTATATAAGATTATTTTATTGAGTTTAAGTTTGGTTAGAATTAGTATTTATTTAATATAAACAGAGGTTAGGGGTCAATGCAGTTTATGGTTTTTTGATATTAATTAAAGTGTTTTAGTGTGTTGCTTCTATCAATTATCTAACAATTGATATTATAGCTTGTTGTAAAGCTCGTACCTTAGAAGCCGGAGGTCGAGTCCGGTGTGTAGAAGAAGAAAGAACGAACAACCTGGAAACAATAATCCACCAATCAAATACTTATATACATGAGTTATATGGTCAAACAAAATGGAGATTAGGTATAGTCTGGTTCACTTTTTTCGAACACACACTGGACCCCAAAACGGTATTGGCTTTTATATTTTCTTCCCTTATTATTAATTAACACACAATAAAATATTTTTATATTTTAATCTATATCTATATATTTTTTCCCTTGTTATTAATTAACAAATAATAGAATATTTTTATATTTTAATCTATATCTATATCAATAGTATCTAATAAAAGCAGGAAACCGCACCCGATATTGTTCGCTACCTGGAGAGAATACCTCCATCACGGGTTTAAAACGCGTCCGATAGGGAAGGCATCCAGCCCCTTATAAAGAGATTTTCATTCCACTTCCCAACCGGTGTGGGATGTTACATCCTCCCCCACTTGGGAGACCAGCGTCCTCGCTGGCACACCGGCGGCCCTGGCTCTGATACCAATTTGTCGCACCCCGACCGACGGCGGAACCATTGGGGCGGACGAATGTGAATCGATTGTTCATAGCACATGCAATTAAATAAGTTAAAATATTATTAAATGTTATTTTCATTGAATGAAACAAATCAAATGATACATTACAATTAAACAATTATCCAAATACATATAGCAAAAACCTTTTATTAAACTAGGTACAAGTCCTAAATGAGCATGAAGAAATCCACTAATCTGCATTCTTGAAATTATGTGAAAAATTAGCGAGTCAGCTAACGAATTAGCATATATATATATATATATATATATATATATATATATATATATATATATATATATATATATATATATATATATATATATATATATATATATATATACATACTAGTAGAAAACCCGCGTGATGCGGCGGCGGTAGCAACAATTTACAACGTGATACTTATTTTTTTTAGTAAATGTACCCGCTTATGATATATTGCATTATACGTCTGTTAGTTTTCTTATTTATGTTTATATCTATATATACCATGACACTTATTTGCATATTTATTTCCATGCATTTATGTTTATATATATTATAACATTCATGTGTAGTAAGATATGTAAAAAATGTTTGCAGATTTAATAATTCATTGGATTGTTCTTGTGGTATTGACCATTCAAAAAATCCCCTCCATTAAACGTGAATAGTAGAAAACCCGCGCGATGTAGCGGCGTAGACAAAATAGGCCGTAGAAAAGAAATACTTAATAATAATATGTTATCAACAATGGTATATGTCAAGCTAGTTAAATTTTTTTTCCTATGTAGTCATTGAAGGAAATATCACAATTTTTCTACGATTCTTAATCAAATACAACAATGAGAAAGCTCACATGTAGTAGCCATTGTAACAAATTAACTCCAAGAGGCACACATACAAAGAACTTAATGTTTCAATACTGAATTAGTCTTGACTTGTTGGGATTTTGTGAACACGATTAAAACAATTTTGCAAAGTTAAATAGATAATGTATCACACACCATTATCACTAGAAAAAACACCTAAACAGGTTATATTAACAAAAAAGAATGTGTTCTGTTACTTGTATAAACTTTTCTTCCTCGATTAATGCCAAAAAGAAGCAATCGCTATAAAGAACGATAAAAGAATAATCAACTTCACTTGCAAGAGTTGGTTCACCTCCACCAAACCTGAAAGAAATTCACATCATATACAAATAAAAAACAACCTGTATGAAACTTAATTTGTTTTCTAGATGAATGTACAAAATTGAAACATTGCCCAGAAACAATTGATGTAATATGAATCCCCTATGAAAAGAATTAATGTAATATGAAATGTGGTTTAGGGTGACTTTTGTTTTGGATACGTCCCCACCATAATGTATATCTATTTCATTTGTTATTTCTCATCGACTTTTCGTACATTTTGCATTTTTTCTAACGTATACTTTTCAATACATACATAACATTCTTTTCATATGATTAATGAAGGTAAATAATTATACTCCCTACATTACTTTTTGGTTATTTTGAGGGAAATCATTTATATATTAATCACCGGATCCACACACTAAATCCACCGCATGTAAACCCTTAAAGTGATACCCGTAGGTATAAAGTGCTCGTCACCGTCACCGTCACCTCGTATCCCTACCATCATCCTCGCCAAGAAAGAAGCTACGAACCCTAAAAAACTAAACGATTATGTAATAGTTGTCATTGCAACAAACTTCACAATTCATACACAAAAAAATGAACCTTCAGCATGTTTAAAAGAGAGGGTTAAAAGTATACCTTAAGGAAAACGATATACAGACATCCGTGAAATTAGCAATACTATATATCATAAAACTTTAAGAAATTTAGAAAAATCTTCTATAATCAGTTAAACTTACACCTTTAACGATTCTGCACTTCTAGCTTATGCCATCTTGTTCAAATCCACAAAGTAACTTTCACGAATTCCACCTGTTTTGTAAATGGCAATGCTTCAACAACAAAAACACAATAAGGAAACAATATTTATGATAACAAAAGACAAGGAATTTTACACTATATACTTGATCACTGGGTTGAAATAAACTTCCTGCAAAAATATAACATGAAATTAAATCATTAATAATAGGATTACATTAATTAGTTATCAAAAAGTTCTAATGTATTACTGGGAATCTGTCTATTTAAAGCAAATTTTCTATTTGTGTAAAGAAATTAGCAATTGGATTTAATTTGATAATTAAAAAAACTTACACTAACATTTAGACAAAAGTCACAGCTAGGGCTGCAAACGAACTGAACGTTCAGCAAACAGTTCGTGAACCGTTTGGCGGGAAGTTCGTTTATATTCGTTCATTTAGTAAATGAACGAACACGAACAAGAAAATTCCGTTCGTTTAGTTAAACGAACGAACATGAACACAAGTCGCGTTCGTTCATTTATGTTCGTGAACGTTCGATAATGTGTTCGTTTATGTTCGTTAATGTGTTCATTTATAATATTAATTTTTCTGTTATTTATTTTTATGATTATTATATCAAGTATTTTTTTATATTTATATTAAGTACTTATTTATTTTTAATTAATTTTATGTAATGTTTGTAATAAAAATATAAAATTTATTCTAAAATAAATTTATAATCAATTGTATCCGTTTGTGTTTATGAGCTTTTTTGTGTTCGTCATGTTCATGAACGGTTGTTTGTGTTCGTTTGCTTTTGTTTGTGTTCATTTGCGTTCGGTAAGTGTTCGTGAACAGTTCATGAACATGTTCATTTTCTTAATGAACACGAACACAAAATCTCGTTCGGTAAGTGTTCATGAACAGTTCATGAACACGTTTATTTCTTAACGAACGAACACGAACAAGGCATTGTTCGTGTTCGTTCGGTTCGTTTCCCTAGTCACAGCCTCAATCATAAACTTATCAAATTGAAGAATAAATATTGATCATAGTTGATAAAGAAAAATATAAACCTTGGTAACCAAAAACAAACATTAATGAAAAATACACAAAAAAGTAATTAATTGTTGAAGTTAATTTACCTATATCCCAAAAATATACCAAAAATACATCTCCATGATGTCAGAGATTGACAAAATGTACAAAAAAGTTCTAATTGTTGAAGTTAATGTACCAAACAAAAAATATAAACATTATCGTCAAGAATTCCATCGGCCTTTTTGTTTCTAGCTCTTTCTATGTACCTATATCACAAAAATGGTAATACTTTAACAATAAAAAAATGAAAAAACTACATAATTTCGTTTGTAAAAGGTTTTTGTGCAAATTTCAAATTAAAGTTTTATGAACATTACAATATCATCACTTAATTATACGCAAGCAGGCCATTTATCAATTATGATGGGTATCTCATAACTTATAAGACGAATTGCAAGTTTTGCACTTGTCAAACAAAAGATCACTTCCAATAAAGAGATTGCAGTTGATCAGCCATGAAGCCCACAATGCATATATCAAGTCTGTTTATGCATGCACCTTATACACTCACAAAAAAATAAAAAACTCAATTAGAATACTTTAATCTATGAATTATTTTAATCAATTTTGTACAACTCAATTAACATAATTCATAATAAAAATTTCATATCCTTCCAAATGTATTCAACTTTTCAAAATTATAAAATCTATTTACAAATCAAAATAAAAACTATGAATTCAATATTTTTTATGATAAGTGCTTGTTACTAACATATCAAGTCGCTTCAAAATTGGAACGGAATCAACCACTCGTACCTTCTCCTGTATTTTAGTGTTCTTTTTGTGATGAAATGTTGATATACATGCTGCCTTTTGTTTTTCAGATTCTGATATGGAGACTTTATATTAGGAAAAGAAAATCTGGGTTCTCTTTTTATAAAGTGGAGAAAATAAGCACAAGAAAAAGATAAGACATGTTTTCAATGTTTAATGGACTTTGAGAATACCTGGTCAGTAAAACAGAGCTTCGTGTATTGATTCTTGGAATGGACAAGGCTTGAAAAATGGCAATTTTTCACTCTTTGGTTTACATGTTACTCTTCATGCAAATTCACATTCATTAATTACTAGTGATCTACTTTAATAAAGGTAAATCTGAGATATGGTTTAAAATAAGCAAGAAACATGTTTGTCAATCTGTGACATCATGAAGATGTACTAAGGTTTGTTGTACACTTTGATCATATCTAACGATAAACCTATTCCCATTCTGTGAAACCTTAAAATATGTTTATTTTGTTTTTAGTTTCATTTGTGGACCTTACCTGAGAAATTGAAGACGCAATATTCAAGCTTAAAATTTAAAAGGCATTCCCACTGATCGTATTGTCCTATTGTTGGGCTCAATATTGGTAGATATGAAAGTTATTCAAAACTTGTGTTTTGGGACCTTGGAGATCAGGTATTTACATTGAATCCTTACTAATAATGGAATATATTAGTCTGTACTTTTCATTTTTTACCTCTAAAATGCTTCCACATTCTTACCATGCGAAGTTTGCATAATAGTAACAAGCATCCTACAATCACACATCCAGACTTTTTATTGGTAAACATGCCACACATAAGATATTACTTGGTAAACCATAAATTTTTAATTCTACATAGGACTATCCATCCAAGTATGCTTGATACGCATTTAACTGCTTGAACAAGGGAACGTCATTTAGGCAGTGTTTGAATGTGTTTAAACATTTAGTGCACTCATGTCTCATCTTTTCCTCCAAATCTGACTTTTCTATCCCTAAAAATGATCAATACCAGTTTCGCTAGAGACTATAAACTAAGTATTTTGCACTTTTACTTTGCAATAATCACTTTTGTAACTGATTTAAACATCCTATTTGCCTTTTACCAACAAGTATGGGTATACAAGGCTACAAGCATAAAGTATAATATTTTACTTTATTTCAACTATGTGTTCTACTCTTACGCTCAACTTTGACAATAAAACTCATAAGCATATTTATCATATATTTTTTAATTTTAAACATTGCAATAATGCAAATGACTTTAAAAGTGCAAATACATACCTATAGATCATGATTTTTTTTTTGTCACTAATGCAGTAATGCCTAAGCTTTTTTGTTGTCAGCCTGGTTTTATGAAGAGGCACATGCTGTTTGTTTTGTAGTTGATGCATCTTGGCCATCATGTTTTAAAGATTCTAAATCTACTCATGGTAAATTATACTTTTTTAATATGTTAGATGCTTACCTTTTGTGGTAAAATATTATGACCAGAATATGAATATCACATATGCTTTTACATGGTTGTTCAAACTTGAAGCTACCCTAAGAGTTCAGTCACACTCTACATATTTACCAAAAGTGTAGGTATATAACCCTGGACTTCATAAAGGAAACACATAGCTATTATAAAAGAATACAAGTTTTTGCTTCTTTATTACAATTTTATGGTGATTTGATCTCATATCTCCCCTACATTTTCAAGATTTTATCTAGGTTATTGTTTGTTTCATCGTTTTATCACCGAGCACAGACTTGCTTGGTTAATCTAATCCTCATATATTATTTAGTTGCTATTTTAAAATCACTTTAAAAGTCAACTATCTTAGTCATACATATAACATATCTATGGGTGTATAGGTAGGGCTCATTTTATCATAATTTGAGTTGAGAGGAACTTTAAAAGGTTCAAGAGTACAAATTTGATCGTCCCGTTCGTTTTGTCACTTTAGTTCACAATTATCTGTAATCCATAAGAGAAAAGTAAGTTATTCTAGTGACATTTAATATCAAAATTTCAGGAGCATCGAGTTGGTCACATCTCATTGATGCTATACAGTTATTTATACTTGTTATTTGCTTATTGGGTTCTAAATCTAATATATCAAAAGGCAGATTTAAGGTTGTTTGAAGATGTTTAGTAAGCAGTCTGAAGTAGCTTATTTTCAAAAGAAATGTTCACTAAAGAAGTAACAATAGCCAATCAATAATGGTCTGGTGAACAAGAACAATATAAAAACAATGAAGATAATAGAATCTACTTTTACACATAATAAGGTGTTGTGAGTAAATTAACATCCTGCAAATCTACAATGAAACTAAAGAGGTCTAATGAGGTGGCATGTGAGAAACCTGAAATATTGTCGTAGTTGTGGCCATGTAAGCTAATGAATACTTGCCGATGTATGAAATCAACTGAAGGTGTGTGCCCCTGATTCACAACAAGAAAGTTCAGCATGCGTATACCCATAGAAACCGAGAAGAAGAAACGAATTGTACCTGATGAAGCCGACACCTAACTCGTAACTGGGGCATCATCATTTGCATCCTCTTTATAAACATTGGGGATGGATTTGGAAACGGTCACGGCGAATGAAATCATGAACCGATTGGGACTGTTTGATTACCAATTAGCATTGATGATGGGGGATCCAATCGGCCGTGAACCGGAGAAGGACAAAGGAATGGCCAATGGGACGCTTGAACCGTCGAGTGGAACAGGCGGAAGGAAGGGGGAGAAGATCGTAAACCGCAGGGGTGTAGCGAAACGATGCACAGTTGAATGGTGGTTTCACTAATAGTTGCTCCTCCTCAGATTGAATGCGAGGGTAAAGCAGGCAAGTGAAGAATAACCAAATGATTGAACGAGAGGGTGGAGAAGAAGAGGAACAGGCGTGCTTTATAAACTGGATGGAAATTCCAATTTTGCCCTAAGTTCCTACATTATATAGTAAAGAAAGATATATATATATATATATATATATATATATATATATATATATATATATATATATATATATATATATATTAATTGAATAATTGAAAACAATTCAGTTCACATTACAATGTCAAAACTTCTAAGTGTAATAGTGAAACATAAAAGACAAACCAACACAATCAAACCTAATGGAATTGACTTGGTCCGCAGACGAATCCTTATAGAATGAATGATTCCGGTTTCAATCACCACGCGACTAAACAAATGGGGTGGGTTTAACAAACCAAAGATCTATCATTGTTACTATGGTTGCATGAATTAATGATTGTGTTATCATCAAGTTTATCTAACGATGCACACATAATTGCAAGTAATAACATAGCATGTATAGAATTGAATTTTGAATAGAATAACAATGAATAACAATGATTGAATATAAATCACATGATTTCCCCAAAATGTAAAACATGAAAATTAAGCTATGAATACTTACTTAGTAATTATAATTGATTTGGAAATGATAGAATGCTAGACTTGACATCAAAAGTTCCTCACAGTTCAACCTAAGGTTTGATGTCTTTGATTAGGATAATAATGTGATTAAAGACTAAACATGAATTAGGGTTTCAATTGGGGTTTGTGTGATATAAAAAAATTAGAGTAAATTACAAATTTTGTCATTTAAGTATGTTTAAAATTATAGATCATGTTCTTAAACTTTAATAAGTACACTGAGTGTTTTTTATTTAAAAACTTATCACGCTTTATGTCCAATCTTCTAACAAATGTTAATTTTTTAGTAGTTTTGTGTGAATGGACCATTTTGCCCTTATCATTTAAAGAACGAAATCTGTAATTGTCACTAATCTTTAATTATTTCTATGTTGTTTTATTTTATTTACTTTGTCTTTTTTAATCATTTTTGTTTTATAAACTTATCTAAAATATAATTACTTAATTATTTTTAATTTTTTTTATAAAATATACTTTTATTTATTGCTTTTTAATTTATTATATTTCTTGTTTCTAAAACTTAGTCATCTATCTTTCTAATTATACAAGAACAAATTAGAGAGTTCAAAATATATTTGTTGTGTTATAAAACTTAAACTAGTAATCGCTTTTGTTTCACTCGCTTTTTTATTACCTTTTTTGTATAAAAATTTTCAACTACGTTACACAATTGGCTTACAGTTTATATTAGAGACCATATGATTTTGGAATGTGACTTTTTATATTTTACTGGGTTATAATAATTTTAAGCTGAACTATATTATAATTAAGCTTTGATTAATACATGGGCATTTAAGTGTTTTTTGCTGTAGGTTCAATAAGCTTAATCGTAAAACCAAATCAAAGCAAAACCTTTAGTAATTGTTTGATTCAGTTTTATTTTAATTTTAAGTGGTTTGGTTTTGATTATATTGATAAAAACTCATTATTAACAGTTTAAATAAAACCCTGAATAAAATACATTTACCTAAAAAAAATATGAATGATTTGTTTATTTAAAAACTCCTTAGCAGTTGTTAGAGACTTTTTTAGTATATTTTATTTTAAATTTAAGTTATAAGTTATCACACTATATATATATTTAAAAACAAACCATTGATTGAATACGCAAAATTAGAAATTCATATCATAAACCAAAATCTTACTTTCTCTAAACCGATTTCGAATATTAACCTAAAGCCAAATAATTTGAAACAACTAAAAAATCTTGTACCAAAAATTTTAAAAACCAGCTTTTCTAATTTCTATAGGTTTTATTAAAATAAAATGAACAAATGAAAATAAATTTATAAAAAAATAAAAATCAAGTACATTTATAAAAAAATTAAACTAATTATTACTAATATTTGTAATGTGTTTCTAAAGAAAGTGGCTAAAATAAATAAAAGTATCAAAAATAAATTAAAAAATAAGAAAGAAAATAAAAGATTAATAATAATACATTTCATTATTTTAAGGGTTTAGGGCACAGTTATCATTTAAAAAAAAGTTATAAAATAAAAGTAATTAGAAAAGAGAAAAAAAAATAAGAAAAGTATAGTAAATAAAATAAAAACAAAAAGGAAAGAAATAAAACATTAGTGAAAATTACAGATTTCGTCCTTTAAGAAGTAAGGGCAAATGGTCTTTTATATAAACTAACTGAAAAAGTTAAATTTGTTAGTCGAAAGGATAGAATGGGTGATAAGTTTTTAAACAAAGAATTATCAGTGTACTTATTATATATGTTGGTTAAATAAAACTAGAATAAAATGTTTAAATAATAATAGTAAGTAATTAGTGAGATAGAATTATTAAATAGTATTTATAATAATGATTTAAGTAAAATTTGTGTATCAAAGTATGAACAATAAGTAATTAAATTGTAATGATTAATATTTAAAACTTAATCAAAATAATTAGTTAAATAATAGATTATTTAAAGGATTCGCAAAAGATTAGTTTTAAATAAATTGAAATGATTTATATTTGATATAAAATAGCTTTTAAAAATTTAGAACTTTCAAAGGAACTAAATATGTTTTATAATATTTTTTTGTTAAAAAACAATAAAATATAAAACTATAACCTTTAGAATTTTTCAAAAATAATTAATAATTTATGGAATAGATTTAGCTAGCAAAATAATTTTATATTAATTTGATAATACATTAAAAAATTTTGGAATTAAAAATGATTTAGATAAATAGCTTAAAAAGGAGTTGGGGTGGACAAGGGTCCAACCCGGGTCTCCTTTCTAGGGTCCTGTTGATTTACTAGTGGGTCAAAGCATGATATCTGTTTTAGAATCAAACCGAATTTTATAAAAACTTTAATTGATTAAATCTCAATTCATCATGAACCTTAATTTTGATTTGATCAAATTGAAGTACAATTCTATCTTGATAATCATAATAACCATGGGGCTTTGATTACCCATGTAAAATCGAGTGTGATAGTGTATGGAATTACCTGGATTGAATCGGAATGGGTGATGAACAGATGAGAGAAAGGCCGCGATGAGGACGATGATCGATACTTGTATGTGTGTTTTTGTGACCTCTCATATTTTTATTAGTTTACTTGTTGACTTCGTTATCTCTTGTAAGGGTTTGTTTTGTTATTAACGTAAATACGAGGACTCGTTTAAAATTTCTTGCACCATGATCTCTTTTGGTAAGCGTATAATCTAAATAATTATTTAATAATTAAGTAAATAATAATATAATAATAAAATAACACTAATAATAATATTAAGCATATTAGGGTTAATCTTGAAATTAATAACCTAAGACTTCTTAATTTTTATTTTTAGAACAATTGTAAATCAATTTGTTTGGCATAAAATAATAAAATTTTAAACCCCAGGGACCAAACTGTATTTTTTGTTTAAACTAAAACTTAAACTTGGGAATTAAATAACAAATTCTAAACTCCAGGGACCAATGTGTAATTCTTTTAAACCCAAACCATTTCCCACCCGTCGGTCTGTTCTCGGCCAAACCCGGCCAAGTGTCCGGCGACCAACCAAAACCACCTAAATAACTTGTTCTAAAACCCCTAATCACACCAAAACTCTCGGGAACCCGTTTTCAACACAATGAAGTGTAATAATTGGACTTTAAACCGGTTATTACCACCCTCGAACCTGAAACCAATCCTCGCATTAAACCGAATCTGTTTCAGAAGTAAATCTAGATCTAATCCAATTCATTAAACTATACGTTCGCGCAATCAACTGTAAACCAATGATGGGATTAAAATCACGTGAAACAACTTAAACCCGTTTGATTCGACTTGAAACCCCCGACATTAATCTTATAGCCGATTGGCATTTAATCGACCTAATTGACCTATAAAGTAAAGGGCAAATATTCTCGACACATTCTTTTTACTAGCTGTAAACGCAATTTCACCAAAAACACATACACATCGAAATCCCC
>JACCIY010000238.1:0-63243 GCA_025506505.1 Flaveria sonorensis | reverse complement strand
ATGTGAATTTATACTGTGCTTACTTGTTCCTATCTGTTTGCCATGGTTGTATCTGCTTGATGCAATAGTCAATATTAATATGTTTTGAATTTTGAAGAATACTATGTTCATAACTCACAAGCTTTATGCTGAGTCCCAAATGTTTTTATTTTATGGACACACATCCGGTGCCTGGTGATTACAAGAATAAGAGATTATGGACTAAGCTCAAGAGGAAATAAAGGACTAAAGTGTTGCCGAGGATTGGGATCTATTCTATAGTTAAGTTGATGTAAATTAGTATTGTATTAGAAGAAAGATGTACAATACGTTATAATTTATATTATTGTTTGACTTCCGCTATGTATTCTCTGATTACTACTATGTGTTCTGTATATCCGCATGCGTAACGCTCCCAGGGTGTGCCCTGGGGAGGCGGGCGGTAAACAAGTTGGTATCAGAGCCTAGTTTAAGTGAACGAGTACAAAGATAGTTCTAGACTTAAACTAGAGAAGATGCTTTGAGATAAATAGATTAACTACTTAGGACTGGATAACAGATTTGTAAAACATGGAGGATAATGGCTAGAACATTATAAGTGCATAGATAAGCAATGACACCGGCCACTGTTATTTCTTGTCTATTAGTACTATTATGTTCTGATCATAATCCATCATGTGATCCATCTGAATACTAATTCCCTGCTCCCTCATGTAGGTTTCACTATGACAAGAGGAGGAAGTACTCATGGTAGGGTCGTGGTAGACCTCCTAGTAGTAGAAGGCAATCATGTCATCTGAGAATGATGATCATGAAAATATTCGAATACTGAATCCGAGGCGCAGCAATTTGCTGGACCGCAATTCCAAGCGGCTGTAGCTGGTGTATTAAAGATGCTTTTCCAACCATTATTGCCGAGGTTATGAATGCCTCTAGGGGGTATATAAGCAATGATAGTAACGGACAAGATGATCATATCTATAACACAATGGTAATGGAGATGCTCCTATGAGAAATGAACCTAAGCAAGGTTGTTTTTACAAGCTTTCAAGGGATGTGAACCTCCAATATTTGACGAGAAAAGAGATGTCCATGGCTAACTTTTAGGTGGATCATGAGATGGAAAGTGATTGAAATTAGTGGATGCACAGCCAGGCAAGCTGTCATGTATGCCACCACTCATTCAGGTCTGAGGCATTGTTTTGGTGGGACAATGTTAAACAAGCTAAGGACTGGAATTGTTACCGCTTTGACCTGGAATGAACTAAAGAAGCTTGTGATGGGAAAGTTTGTCCTGAAGTTGAAAGGGACAAAATTAAAAGAATTCTTACAACTACAGGCCGGGACGATGACACATCGTGAGTACATGACCAAGTTGATGAGATGGCTCGACTGCTTCCTAAGCATGTAACACCTGAAGCAAAGCACGTAAAAAGATACGTGCAAGGGTACCTCCTCATATTCGATAGTTAGTTAAGATGTCTGCCCCAAAACCTATGAATCTGTAATTGCATTAAGTGCCATTGCATACGAAGAAGAAGGCATAATGACTGAAAACAACAAAAGAAAGAGAAATGATGATGGAAACCAGATGCCAAGAAAGGACAGAAAGATCACACGAAATTAAGGGAACCGTATCAACAAACCATGGAGGAACGATAAAAGTGAGTCTTGGAGAAAGTATCAAGATTCCAAATGTCTTAAATGTCCAATGGGTGATCATTCACGAAAGAACTGCCCAAAAATTAGATGTTTCAATTGTTGGGAGTATGGACATTTCGAAGTGATTGCAAGAACCCTCCACAAACACAACCTGTGGAGAATCAAAACAACTCAAAGGCCAAGTTATGTGTTAAAAGAAGCTGGGGATGAAACTATAGCTAGTACGTTTCTCATTAACAACATATATGCTAGAGTTTTATTTGATACAGGCGCAATAGAAGTTTCATTTCAACTGTCTTAGTACCTATTTGAACTTAGTACCACAAACTCTAGATTGTGCATATATTGTAGAAACTGCCAGTGGTGAGCAAGATAAGATAAGTAAGATTTTTAAGGATTGTGTTATTACCCTAGTTAACACTAAATTCTCAGTAAATTTAATGCCGACCATTCTAAGTGAATATGTATATCATTCTTGGGATGGATTGGTTAAATAAATATTATGCTCGTCTCGACTGTGACATAAGACGATGATGGTATGTAAGCCAAATGGGGAAAAGCTACTAGTTCATAGAAGTGATGGAAATCCTAGGACCAATATCATCTCAGCAGTGAAGGCAATGAAATGTATTCAGAAAGGATGCATAGCCTTTCTTTTGTGCATGATAGATGCCAAAAAAGGAAATACAAATCAATGAAATCCCTGTGGTGTGCAACTTCCCAGACGTGTTCCGGAAGATTTACCAGGAGTTCCACCTGATCGTCAGAGTAGAATTTCGTATTGATTTAGTACCTGTTGCTAACCAATCGCGAAGGCTCCTTTCGTCTAGCCCCTTCGGAGATGAAAGAACTTATGAGGCAAATTGACAAACTCTTAGAAAAAGAGTTTATATAGACCGAGTTCCTCACCTTGGGGAGCGCCAATATTGTTCGTCAAAAAGAAAGATGGTTCATGCGTATGTACATTGATTATCGAGAATTAAACAAGTTAACTGTCAAGAACAAGTATCCTTTACCAAGAATAGATGATTTATTTGATCAAATTCAAGGAGCCAACTACTTTTCAAAAATTGATCTTCGATCAGGTTATCATCAGTTGAAAATACGCGAGGAAGACATTCCCAAGACCGCATTCAGGATGCGTTATGGACATTATGAATTTTGGTTATGTCTTTTGGACTAACCAATGCCCCTGTAGCATTTATGGATCTGATGAATAGAGTTTGCAAACCATACTTGGATAAGTTTGTCATTGTTTATCGATGACATACTTATTTATTCTAAGACCCAAGATGATCATGCCAGACATTTGAAAATGGTTCTAGAAAGCCTTCAACAAGAAACGCTTTATGCAAAATTCTCTAAATGTGACTTCTGGAAAAGAGAAGTTCAATTCCTTGGTCACGTGATAAATGAGAAGGGAATACAAGTAGATCCAACCAAGATAGAAGCTGTGATGAAATGGGAATCCCCGAAGAATCCCAGTGAGATGAGATTAGGAGCTTTTGGGATTAGCAGGATACCACGAAGGTTTATTCAAGACTTCTCCAAGATTGCTACCCCTTTAACATCTTTGACTCGAAAGAAAAAGTTTGACTGGGGACCAAAGCAGGAAGAAGCTTTCAACCTTCTAAAACAAAAGCTTAGCAGTGCTCCAATACTGCATTACCAGATGGTAATGAAGACTTTGCAATATACTGTGATGCCTATATAATGGTTTAGGTTGTGTGTTGATGCAACGAAATAAGGTTATAGCCTATGCATCACGACAACTAAAAGTTCATGAAAAGAACTATACTACGCACGACCTTGAATTGGGTGCCATAGTGTTTGCCTTAAAGATTTGGCGACACTACTTGTATGGTACTAAGTGTGTAATCTACTCAGACCATAAGAGATTACAACACATCTTTAATCAAAGATGTTAAACATGAGGCAAAGAAGGTGGATGGAACTTCTCAATGATTACGATTGTGAAATCAAGTACATCCAGGAAAGGCTAATAGTTTGCGGATGCTCTCAGTCAGAAAGAAAAAGTTAAACCATTTAGGGTAAAAGCATTAAAGATAGATGTCAAGCTTGATTGGAAAGACCAAATCAAGAATGCTCAAACTAAAGCGTTGAAAGATGAGAATATTCAGGCTGAAAGAATGATGGGTAACAAAAATTATGACTCAAGGAACGGATGGAATCCTACGATTTGGTCTAGAATTTGGATCCCAAAATTTGGAGGTATTCAGGGCAAAGTATTGGATGAAGCCCACAAGTCCAAATACACAATGCATCCCGGAGCAAGCAAAAATGTATAAAGATATTCGAAATCACTACTGGTGGCCTAATATGAAAAGATCTATAGCCCAATACGTGAGAAATGATTAACCTGTCTGCAAGTTAAGATTGAACATCAAAACCATCCGGCCAGTTACAATAATTGGAGTTGCCAGTATGGAAATGGGATAGAGTGACGATGGATTTTGTCACGAAACTTCCAAGAACACGAAAAGGATATAATGCTATAGGGTCGTGGTTGACAGGCTAACCAAGTCAGCATAATTTCTACCCATAAGTGAGAGTTATCTAATAGAAAACTAGCCAAGATATATATTGATGAAAATAGTAAGTTAACATGGAGTGCCTTTATCCATTATCTCTGATAGGGACAGCCGATTTACATCCAGATTCTGGACAAGTTTCCAAAAAGAACTAGGAACCAAAATCAGTTTAAGTACTGCATATCATCCTCAAACTGATGGTCAGAGCGAGCGAACAATTCAAACATTGGAAGACATGTGCGTGCTTGCGTATTGATTTTGGAGGTAGCTGGGAAGATCATTTGCCTTTGATCGAATTTTTTATAACAACAGCTACCATTCCAGCATTAAAGCTGCACCGTTTGAAGCATTATATAGAAAAAGTGTAGAACTCCCATTTGTTGGACAGAAATAGGGGATGATCAGTTGACCAAAACCGAAATTATTCTTGAGACAACTGAGAAAATCCAACAAATAAGATAACAACTAAAGGCTGCTCAAGATAGACAAAAGAGTTATGCTGATAACAGAAGGAGGCCTTTAGAATTTCAAGAAGGAGACTATGTAATGCTAAAAGTCTCACCATGGAAAGGAGTGATGAGATTTGGTAAACGGGAAAAGTTAAGTCCCAGGTAATTGGACCGTTCAAAATCATCGCAAGAATCAGTACAGTTACATACAGGCTAGAATTACCAGAAACCTTAAGAGGTATTCATGATACATTTCATATATCAAACCTAAGGAAATGTTTGGCAGATCCAACACAAGCAGTGTCATTAGAGGACGTGCAAGTGGATAAAAAACTAAACTTCACAGAAAGACCGTTAAAGATTCTCGATTTTCAAGAGCGTAAACTAAGAAGAAGATAATTCCATTAGTATTAGTTCAGTGGCAAGGTCAAAAAGGGCCCGAGAAGACTTGGGAATTAGCAGAAGAAATGAAAGCCAAATATCTTAAATATTTGAGTAGACTTCGAATTTCGAGGACGAAATTCTTTTAAGGGGAGGAGAATGTAACATCCCCGAGCGTTTGGGTCATTTGTAATAGTTAAAATAAAAGGATATGAACTTTACATTTTGTATATTGTTAAACGAGTAACTAATGAGTGAAATGACTATTTTAAATTTAAAGTTTTAGACGAGTTTTAGTGTCATAAGAGACCGTTAAATATATATAAATATAAATAATATAATAATATATTATATTTAAACGTGCTTGTTTTTAAGGAAACTTAGGTGGACTCGTAGAGAAAAATAAGCTCGTTCCAATGACATATTCAAAATTTTATAGACCCTTATATTTAAAAAGTTATAAGAGAAAAACAAAGTAAGCAGCTGAATTAATTATAATAATATAATATTATAATAATATAATATAAAACTTAAGATATTAAATAGTCATTTGAACGCAAGGAACTGTGAAATTGTGTTGCCACATCGACCAGAAGAAAAAAGGAGAGCCTTCAGAAGCCATTATAAATATAAACCTTAAGGTTGAGTTTAGATTATAAGTTTTTTTGAAACGCTTTATTATAAAGAGAATTCCAGGTAATCGATACCCCAATGGGTATTGTTATTAGTCGTTTTTGGAGCTCGGGTAGGAGCGCGAGTAGGGAGACTCTACATCAGATTGTCGTAGATAGTTTTAAGGTATGTTCTCGTTAAGTTTATGTCAAGTTCATTATTGTTTATTTTAGATTATTATTAGTATTATAAGTAATTTTAGTATTATTAGTATTATTTTTTTAGGTGTTAGGGTTATTGTTAGGAGTGGCTATTGAGTAGCCTAGCCTTAGTTAGGCATGGACTGATCACCCATGCTTAAATAAGGTAGCGTAAACCAATATCCAATCATTACAATAACCAGTTAGTTGTACCATTACCTAACCTAAGATTACTTAAACTGTATCAGGACCTAGGGATATTACCAGATTATATTAGGAAAGTTATCAACTGTTGGACAACTTCTAAACGGGTGAGTCCCTCTGAATTGTTTTATAAAACGGGATGTGATGTTCTGATAACTGGTAATAATTGAAGAATTGACTATCAATAGCATCTGTGATATGTGGCAATGCTTGATAGGATGCTTGAGGGCGGCTTGTATGATTCTGTTTTAGCCAGTGGAGTTTGTATACATAGTCTGGTTATGTGAATTTATACTGTGCTTACTCTGTTCCTATCTGTTTGCTATGGTTGTATCTGCTTGATGCAATAGTCAATATTAATATGTTTTGAATTTTGAAGAATACTATATTTATGAACTCACAAGCTTTATGCTGAGTCCCAAATGTTTTATTTTATGGACACACATCCTAGGTGCCAGATGATTACAAGAATAAGAGATTATGGACTAAGCTCATGAGAAAATAAAGGACTAAAGTGTTGCCGAGGATTTGGATCTATTCTATAGTTAAGTTGATGTAATATTAGTATTATATTAGAAGACAGATGTATAATACGTTATAATTTATAATTATTGTTTGACTTCCGCTATGTATTCTCTGATTACTATGTGTTTATATCCGATGCGTAACGCTCCCTAGGGTGTGCCCTGGAGGCGGGCGTTACAGTATTTACGCAAAAGTTTTGCGTTTTTATATAAAGTTACCAAGAAATTCAACTTTTCACAGTTAAACAACCAGCAACAACATGTTATCAATGCTCATTTTAACTTGCGAGGTCGTAGCGACATTTCAACGTTAATTTTTTCACAGATTTATTTTCCCTGCAACACGAAATCTTAATACTAGTTTGTGATACCTTTAAAAGTTTATTGAATTATAATCAATTTCCTACATCAAATAATTTTCACACTGCAATTTTGATTTATACACTTTTAAGTTTACCAAGTACGACAAATAAATTTCGGATCGATCATATTTGATGTAGTGAATATGATTTAAAGTTAAAACAATGCTTACACAAAAGACATTTTTAAGCGTACTTTAAGTCTTTAATGGTTTAATAGAGTATTTTTCTAAGAGCACTCAGAGTAGTTTTTTTATATTTTTATGAGTATATTATTTATATTATATGGAATGATTGCGAGTAAAAAAAAATATTATTGTTCGCTATATATTTAGTAAATACTATTTATCTCTATTAATTTTCTGGTATCTTTTTTACAATGATTGTGAGAAGGAGATAGAGAGAAGGAGACAGAGAATATAATGATAAAAGTATATAATATGTTATTAATTAAAAAGAATAAAAAAATAACTTAACTATTTTAAATGTGATTATATAATTAAAAATAACAAGTTGATATAATTCTATTATACTGAAGTCAATTAAATGAATTAGCAAAAGACTCACCTTCTCATTCTTATGAACTATCATAAGGTTTAATATTTGTATAATGATTACAAAGTTGTTAAACAAATATGAAAACCCATGAATAAAATCCTAATCAATTAGTTCGGATAGAATTTTGTATTAAACATGATTGATGATGTAAACATTTGCTTGTCGTCATTAAATAATGAAACTTGCTCACTCAACGTACCGATTTTTTGTGTTAGATACAATATACAAACTCTTTATAATTCTAACAAGTATAATATTTAATTTGGTATGATATTTAAGTGAAAATGTAAAATCACCTTATTAAAGTAGTAAGGCAATATCATTAGTATTTATTAACCCTAATCAACTTCAGTAATATTATAAAACAGTTATTAATGAACACATAAACAAATTTCTAAGTGAAATTTAAAAGATTAATGATGCATTGGTATTTGATGTCTGTTTTAGATGTTTAGAACTATATTATTAGTTAATTTTGATACTAAACACAATTACTTTGTTACGTATGTCAATTGTATGTCATTAAAGCTTAAATGATGTATCTTTTGGGGGCTGGAATACATATTGATGGCATAAGGATTAAAAGAGAAGCAAATCAACAAAGTTGGGAGGAGACCATAAGCTACTATTATGGTGATGGTCATCTGCAAAGGTCGTAAGTCAAAGGAAAAACTTGTCTGTTTTAAGTGAGGTTGTAGCCTACGACCTAGGGGTCGTACGTAGGTAGCGTGTCAGACTTTTCTATGATTCGATGCCCTATTTATGGCCTAACATTTGATTTCGTAAATACACTTCCCTGAACCCCAAAAACGAAAGATTTTCAATCTTTGGAAAGCTTCTTATCACCATCCGTTTAAAGATTATCATGTTGGGTTTCAGATTAAAGATATTCTATTGAAGATGCAAGGCTAGATTATTCTTGATCATCTTTGGGTGTAGGGTTAACAACTCTAATTTGTTAATCTTGTGCTCTAGCATGCTTTGGCATATGTATGTGTAATCTTTTGGTTATAGCGATTTATGAGTTTGATTTTATGTAAATACTTTAATTTCTAATTTTAATTATAAGTCTATCAATCATCGATTTTTTTTGCAATGGTGACCCTTGGTTTTGTAATTGAGTATTTTAAGTCCGATGGACAATTGATGAATTAACATCACAGTTGTGTTTTTAGTTGGTTTAGATTGATTATGTCAACATGACTAGAAGCATAATTTGATTAATTACGTTAGAATTAATATAATTCTATTAATTACGTTAGAATTAATCATTTATACGTACATGTCTATATAAATTCACCAACTATTTGTTTACAATCTCATTTTAATTTCAGTTTTAATTTTCTAAACAAACTTTCAAACCATATATAGTCTAGAGATAAGAGTTAACTAAATTAGTGTAATGTATCAAGTTACTTCTACTACCAACCATTAATTTCTTGTGATTTGAAAACTTGAATAAAACATTTGTTTAGTATTTATTTTTGATTGACCCTTCAACGTCGATCAAATACTATATTTTCAAAAATTTTCAGTATATTTTTAGTACTAAAATAATCTAGTATTTTTCATAAAACTTCAAATTAGTTTTATCTATATATAGGGTTTAGTGAGGCTACTAAGAACCTTTCTTACAATTGTGAACTTTGACATGTTTTACATATTGAAACTAAATTTATATATGTGTGTGTTTATCTATTTCTCGTTTTCCTAAAGTTTGTTTGTCAATACTCAAACAATTATCCAATGGTTAATTTTAAATTATGTCTTAAAAAAATATCCTAATTTTCAATATTAAACACTCATGATAAGTTTTATTATTTAAATAAATCCATTGTTAACGTCTTCTAGACCATTACAACCATCTAATTTACCACATGTTTTCACACACGGATGATTCTATGCTAGTTTTTCTATACCAAGTACCAACTCCCTATTTATTTTTATTAGACATGGTTAAATATTCAATTTTTTGAATAAGAGACATTTTATCATCAGAAATAATTCTTTGTTAATTCACCTTGAAAACCCTCCAGCATTTACAAAATTAAAGCATGTGTACTTGATCCGATACCAAAATCGCATTCATATAATCATATGTGCATCCATAGTCACTATAATTATCATGTGTTTGTTCACACTTACGAACATGTAATGTATACAACCCGTTAAATATCATCCACTATTGACTTGATCGCCCATCCCCAATTGGAGTAAACACTCAAGTGACAGATGACAGTTCGGTTTGCTTCATGCTTGCTACTTATGGTACCATTATATATCATACATCTAGGAAAATGCTAACAACCTACTTTTTATAATTAATCATCTTATTATTATGTGGTTAAAGGTTGATAAACCAACTCTAGTGATTGCTATAGTGTTTCTACAATTTAAATCATAAACACCGCACGTGGATGCATAGTTTATTATTTAGAAAACCCATGTGAATCACAACCTTTTTACTTTATATGCATCACCACATGTTACAAATCATTAAAAATATGATTAGCTAGAAACACTATTGTCATGCAATCATGACTTGATTGACGGTAGAAAATTGAAAAGATTTTCTGTGCGTTAATTACTAATTTACTATTATTAAAGAGATCCAACTTGCATAAGCATTTGTATGCGGGTTGATTATTAACTAGGGGTGAGCAACGGGTCGGAACCGAACTGGACCGGACCGACTCGCATTAACATGAAATCGATAAGTGGTTTATATAAAGAACCGAGAACCGGACCATTTGCATACGGTTCGGGTCGAACCGAACCGAGTTAAACGGGTCGGTTCAGCATAATATGGTGGTCCGGACCGCATATGTTTTTTATGCTCGTGCTTTTTGCCGGGAGAAAAATGAAACTTAAAAATATTAACAAAACCAATCAATGGATTTGTTTCTTAGAGTCGTTATTGTAACATAGACAAATTGGTACCATATTAAAATACAAACCATATTTTAGCTGTCGTCATAACCCCTTTATGAGCTAATTTAGATGTAGCGTGCAATAGTATTCATCTATAACTGACTAAAAGTTTATTGATCTGAGCACTTCTATTATATGCTAGTAAAACATTTTTTTTACATTTTTGGTGTTCAAAGGCAACCCATTTAACATCTAAAAAGCAAAAACCAACTCTTTTTTCTTGCATAATTGTAATCGGGTCGGACCGAAACCGAGCTCTTACCTGTGGGTTTGGACCGAAACCGACCCATAATTGTTTACAAAAGGAAAGCGAACCTTGGACCGGAACTGCTAACCCATACACGGGTCAGTCTATGTTTTCATGGGTCAGGTCGCGGGTCTTAACGGGTCGACCCGCGAAGTGCACACCCCTATTATTAACTTACTATTAAGTCAAATTAAATTGCAAACCATTGGCGGAGTCCGTTAGTGTAAATTTTTAGCATGGTAGTGTAAATTGTTATATAAATATCGAGTTCGTCCCCTTAAAAAATTTAATTTCGCCCCCACCCTGTTTACGAAAATATTCAAGCTCCGCCACTGTTGCAAACCGCCCATGCCACCAATTCAGTTACAAGCTTTTCAATGAACTCTGTTAAAATAACTATTTCAAGTAGGGGTAATAACTGTCTCGGGTTAACGATTTTACAGGTTGATCAACAATTTCGAGTTGATGAGTTCACTAGTCGAGAGGTGAATTTGAACATAACTGATACGTTCAATCGTGTCAAAGACATTAATTCTAATGGCACACTTAAAATCATGTTGTGTTGGTGTGGTGTTTCTGGTTAACACCTGTTTAATGCTCATTTAAACTGAGTAATACTCGATGACTTGATAACAATTTATACATCCAACCCAAATAATTTTTTTTATAAATGGTGTCTTTTTAGTTTATTTTTTATCAATTATCTCTATTCGTGATTAAAAACTTAGGTTTATATAATTAGCTTGAAATTAAATACCCTTATGAAAAGAATTGAAGCATGATAATTGATAAAGTGAGATAGCTAGTTCAATTACTATGGTATGAAAAGGAACATTAACTTCACTCTTGAAAATATATAGCTAAAAGAAAATTTAAAATGCACAAAGTTAAACACATAGTTTCCTAGTTATGAGTTTGCTGATAAGGGGTTGGTATACGGTTTAGCTGTAAGTAGATAGGTGGACCCGATTAAAATAACATTTATCATTTGAAACAGAGTCGTATATTTGCTGTTTAGAAAAAAAATTAAAATCAAATATTAACACTTTTGGATAACCATTTTTAAAATCTAAATAGAAACATTTTGAAAATGCTTAAACCAGATTAGTTGAACGTGTTTAAATTAAAATGCTTAATAGATACGTTATAACTATACAATGTCAAAGTCCCCACTGATCACTCCTGAAGACTTTGATACTTGGTGTCAAAGAATGGAAGGCTTTATCAAGTCTCAAGACTCCAGGATGTGGGGGTCTGTTATCCATGGACCTCATGTCCATCCACCTCTTCAGCTGCTGCTAGTGGTGGTATGATATCAAAGGAAGTGGCTGACTATTTGAAGAAGACTAGAAGGAGATTGATATTGATCAGAAAGCCATGACTGCCCTCCAAACTGCTCTTCCAAGCTCTATCTACAGAGGCTTCAAGAAGTGCAAGACTGCCAAGCAACTCTGGGATACACTGAAGCTGATGTATGAGGGGTCTAATGAAGCAAAAGAAAACAAGAAAGACCTCTTGAAGCAGCAGTTTGAGAACATCACCTTCAAGACAGGTGAAACCATGACTCAACAATACTTCAGGTATGTTGAGATTATGGATACTCTGGTGGATGTTGAAGTAAGTCTTGAGAACAGGGACATTGTGAGGAAGTTCATGTCCTCTCTTCCCAGACAATGGACACACTATTGTGTGGTCATCAAGAGGACTGAGAACCTTAAGACCCTTACTCTTACAAAGTTGTATGGTATCCTCAGTGGCTACCAGATGGAGATGAACATGCAAAATCCATCTGGTAACTCCAACAACCAACAAAGTTCAAACCTTCATATGGTTGAAAGGGATTGCAGAGAACCACAACACCATCTCATCTGCTACCCTGACAACTTACAAAAGGGTCCTTTCATCACCTTTCCGGAGACACCAAGGGAAGGCTATATCCCTGGAAGCCCATTCCAGGAGAAAAGCTCTTCACAAGCTTTTGTGTCTTCTGATGAAAGTTCAGGCAACTTTCTCTTCACCCTTGAAGATCTAGACAGTATCCATCCAGATGATCTGGAGTATATGGAAATAGTCCAGCAGATGGCTTTTCTCACTGGCCAACAAGTTCTACAAGAGGACTGGAAGGAAGTTTCCTAGCAATGCAGCCAGTGGAAAGTTTGGGCTTGATAAAAGCAAAGTGAAGTGTTACAACTGTAACCAAATGGGACACTTTGCCAGAGAGTGCAAAGCACCAAGGTCAAATGGTGGGCGAGCACAAACCAGGCCAAACTACACTGAAGGAGCTCACCAGAATGAGAAGCCAAGACAGCAAGCTGCAGTTGCTGTTGAAGAAGGAGGCTTTGACTGGAGCTTTCAGGTGGAAGATGCATCTCCAAACCAAGTATTGATGGCAGATCATGATAAAGCTAAGGTATTGGAACATCTCTGCATACCTGAATGTATTGCTAAAGTTAATAGATACAGGTCCTATAACTTAGAGATGAGATCTGATCTTGAGTTCTTAAATATCTTAAAAGCTGATTTTAAAAGAGCTGAAAATGATTATAAATGTAAGATACAAGATCTAGAGAAAACCATTTCAACTCTTAAGCATGAGCACACTAACTACCGGACTCAAATCAAGGATCTCATCACAAAGTTAACTAAATGCTAGGCTGAGCTTGTGATCAGCAAAGCCAAGGCAGAAAAATGTGTTCTTGAAGAAGAGACCTTGAAGAACATAATATCCTCATCCCTACATGCAAAAGTTTGTTATCAGAATAAGCAGGGACTAGGATCTACTGAGATAGCTCCTCCACACACTCTATTGTCTGTAAGATCTCCAAGGTGTGGAACTTGTGAAGATGAGCTTCCCCTCATAGACCCCATTGTTGAAGAGGATGAAGAGGAGATAGTGAAGGATGACTCTGAGAAGATTGAAGAAGATCATTCTAAGAAGGGTCACTATTCCAGAGGAGAGAAAAGAGTTTGGAATAACCAAGTCAAAGAAGAAGAACTTGATCAGAAGAGCTAAGAGAAGATCAAAGAAGGCTCAAGAGATCAAGGCCACTTTTGACTCCAAGAAACAACAAGTGTCATCTCTGCAGGGTTTGAAGTGGTAAAGGCTGAAGACTCAACTATGAACTCTAGTACCAGGAGTTCTAGTTTAGTTCCAAACCATTCTAGTAAGAAGAAGAAGACTGGCCAGCTGTGTACTACTGCTACACAGCCTGAACCATCCAGCTCCAAGAGCAAGCCTCTCCTAAGAAGCTTGTTGCATCATCTGTGAAGATGAAGATGGAGAAGGAAAGTAATCAAACTCAGTCTTGCTCTCAAAAGAAGACTCCTAGAAGGAAGCAAATGGACTGCATCATGTGTGGTAGTACTTCTCATCTGGCTAAGGATTGCATCTACAATCCCAAAAACACTATCCACATGGTCAAAGAAAAAGCTTCTGGGAAGAAGAAGGAAAAGCAAGCTTCGGAAGGAAAATCTGTTTCCTTCAGAAGCTCTAAAGTGAAGAAGAAGACAAGTAAAAACTTGACTTCAGAAGAAATTTTGGTCTTGAAAGAAAGGAATGCTTCTGAAGTACTAAAGCATGCTGCAGTGAAAGCAAGATCTTCTGAAGGTTCAGTATCCAAAACTTTCAGAAGTTATTGAAACTTCCGAGGTGTTGAAGGTCAAGTCCAATCTACCAAAGATGGTGTGGAAGATGAAGAAAGAGCTGGTGATTGAAAGTTCTTCATCAACAACAACTAATGATCCTCAAAGCTTGAATATAGGATCTGTTACTGTTACATTATCTTCAGATCACTTTAAAAATCCCAAGACTAATAAGGCTTGGGTTTCAAGTGTAACTAACCACTTCTTTTTTGTGCAGGAACAACTAAAGACCAAGGAAAATAAGTGGATCATTGATAGTGGCTGTTCCAGACACATGACTGGCAATGGTTCTTTGCTTCACAATTTTGAGAAAATTGATGGAGGACCAGTTGCTTTTGAAGGAGATGCTAGTGGTTACATCACTGGAAGGGGAATGGTCACAAATGGTAAGCTCACCATTAAGAAGGTAAATTTTGTTAAGGATCTTGGATACAATCTACTGAGTGTATCCTAATTTTATGATCAGAGACACAACATGCTCTTTACTAAGCATGAGTGCATTGTTCTCAAGCCCGGGGTGGTCATTTCTCAAGAGCACATCCTGCTTAGAGCCCCCAGGAAAGGAAACATGTACAAGATGGACTTGCAGAAAACATCTCCCTCAGGAGAGGTTTCTTGCTTTCTATCTAAAACAAATAATGATGAGTTTTTCCTATGGCATAAAAGAATGTGCCATGTAAACTTTAAGAACATGAATAAATTAATTAAGAATGATTTGGTAACTGGAATGCCAAAGAAAGAGTTTACAAGTGATGATCATTGTGTTGCATGCCTGAAAGGGAAGCAACACAAAGTGTCTCACAAGCCAAAGGAAAAGAACTCTATCACTACTCCCCTACACTTATTACACATGGATCTCTTTGGCCCCACCAGTGTAATGAGTTTAGGAAGGACCTCATATTATTTAGTGATCACAGATGATTTCACAAGATTCACGTGGGTCTTTTTCTTAGAACTAAGGATGAAACTCCTGAGATCTTGAAGAAATTCATTCTAAAAATTGAGAATCAATCTAATCACAAGGTCAAGACCATAAGATGTGATCAAGGAACATAATTTAAGAATCAAATCCTTGATACATTTTGTGATGAAAAGGGTATTACAAGACAATATAGTGCTCCCAGGACTCCTCAGCAAAATGTTATTATTGAGAGGAGAAACAGGACACTTATTGAAGCTGCAAGATCCATGTTGTCTGACTCTAAACTACCCATCACCTTCTGGGCAGAGGCAGTTAACACAGCCTGCTATGTGCAGAACAGAGTTTTAGTGTTTAACACTCATGGTAAGACTCCTTATGAGCTGTGGCACAAAAGAAGACCATTTATTGGTTTCCTCGGGTCATTTGGATGTCCTTGCACCATCTTGAATACCAAAGATCAAGTAGCCAAATTTGATGAGAAGTCAGATGATGGACACTTTATTGGATATTCTTCCTAAGCTAAGGCTTATAGAGTATACAATCTTAGAACTAGAGTAGTTGAGGAGTCAGCCAATGTGACCTTCAATGAGCACACTCCTAGTGTGAAAGGTTCTGGTCCGAATTGGCTATTTGATCTTGACTTAGTTACCAACTATTTTAACAAGTCTTGTGAGAATGTTTCAGGATCTACAAATAACATATCAACAGGAGATCCCGACCTAAGATTTAAGCTGAGAAGACCAAGCAAGATTACTAGCTCATCCATTAGTGATTAACCCTGCAAATGAAGATCCTATCAGCACAAACATGACAAATTCAGCTAATACATCTGAGATGCCTTTAAATTCCAGCTCAGAGGTTCAAAACTCAGGTGAAGGAGCTTCAAATGTAGGAGGAAATAGAGGTGGTGATAATGATTAAGAATTTTTGATGCTGATAACCACTCTATAGAAGACAACATAAATGATGTCACACACTCATTGGATCAAGTCTCACTTGATAAGTGTGCTGATGTAGTGGGTGACACTCCATTGCCAGATCTGAATTTCTCTAATCTAGATCTTTCAAATCAACTTACTGTGATCTCTTAACTCAGGATCCACAAGTCACACCCCATCACAAACATCATTGGAAATGTTGATACAGGGGTGAGAACAAGAGGACAAACCCATGACAAAAATGTTTGTCTATATTCTTGCTTCTTGTCCCAAGTAGAGCCAAAGAAAGTTGATATGGCTTTGAAAGATGGAAGCTAGGTTGAAGCAATGCAAGAGGAGCTGCTTCAATTCAAAAGACAAAAGGTTTGGAACCTATGTCCTCTTCCTCATGGGAAGACTCTTATAGGAACCAAGTGGGTTTTTAGGAACAAGAAGGATGATAGAGGACTTGTCATCAAGAACAAGGCAAGACTAGTTGTTCAAGGGTACACACAAGAAAAGGGAATTGATTACACAGATATTTTTGCTCCTGTGGCAAGACTTGAAGCTGTAAGAATATTCCTGGATTTTGCTGCATCCAAGGATTTCAAGGTATATTAACTTGATGTCAAGTGTGCTTTTCTATATGGAGTGATTGATGAAGAGGTGTATGTCAAACAACCACCTGGCTTTGCAGACCCAGATCATCCTGGTTATGTCTGCAAGCTTGATAAAGCTCTTTATGGGCTGCACCAAGCTCCAAGGAAGTGGTATGAAACACTATCTCAGTATCTCTGTCAACATGGTTACAAGAGGGGTACTATAGATGGAACTCTCTTTATCAAAGGAACAAGGAATGACTTCATGCTGGTTCAAGTATATGTGGATGACATTATCTTCGGGTCAACTAATCCAAAGCTCTGCAAAGACTTTGAGAGGTTGATGAAGAACAGATTTGAAATGAGTGCCATGGGGGAACTAAATTTCTTTCTGGGAATTCAAGTGAAGCAAGTTGATAATAGCATCTTCATAAGTCAGTCAAAGTAAGTACAAGACATACTTACAAGATTCAACATGACTGAATGTAAGGTTGCTAAGACACCCATAGCCATAAACCACTCTCTAGTACCTGATCTTGAGGGGGATGTGTGGATAAACATCTTTACAGGGCTATGATTAGATCTCTTATGTACCTAACAGCCAGCAGGCCTGATATCATGTAACCTTTCGTGTTTTCGTTAAATAAAAGTTAACTTTGTTATGCATTTGTAAGGACCATTTCTGTCATTTATGAAACTATATGGGTAATTTCTTTATTTTACATTAATTTATTAATTTAAGAGTTAGTAATTTGATTTTATTAAAATAAACATAATAATAATAATAATGATAATAATAAAAATAATAAAAACTATATTAATAATAAAATAAGATAAAAATAATAATAATAGAAATAATAATTTATAAAAGTTAAATAATTAATAAAGTTATAAAATAGTTAAAACTTAAAGTTTAATTAAGTTCAGGGGCTGTATTGTCAATTTAGAAACTTTAAATATAAAGTTTGTACATAAAATAACAAGAATTGTAACTATAGGGGCTAGAAGTGTAAATTTTTAACCCCCCCCCCCTCTTTCTCTCTACCGCTTTTCCGGCCTCTCCTCCGGGCGAGCTCCGGCGAGGCCGATACCCTAGACTCTTCGGGCTTCAACCAAAAAAATCGGTTTCCAACCGTTTATGAAGAGGATTCGAACCATTTGTTGCACTTTAATTAAGTTTAGCATCGGTTACAAGAGCGTTCGAGCTCGAGTAACCGCCGATCATCAAACACCCAACGTTTGGGAATTAAAACCCAATAATAATCCAATTAATTAAACCTAAACGACCGTCTAACTATACCTAAACTATTACCAATCTCAATTTCATTCTAAAGACACGAACATAGCACATTCGATTACCATCTTCATCGCGACCTGCAACCGTAGTGTTCTTCAACCTTCGGTCATTCTTAATTGAAATTGATAAAGGGCTTTCAATCACCGAGACCAGTAGAAGCTTTCTGTGCAACGAATTTGATTATTAACATCATTTGCAACCTGAACCAATCTCAACATAGCCACGACTTGTTCTTCGTCTTGCTCATCATCGATTCGACTTCGATCCGGGTAAATATACATATTAGCATGTTCGTATGATCATTACAAACAAAAGCCCTAAGTTTAATTCGGCTGAAACATACGAATTATCGATCAATTTGATGAAATCCGAAGTTAGGGTTCATGGAATTTGGGGGTTTCGAGTAGTTAATGCTTTTAACAATTAAAAATCACTTTCTTGGCAGGCATAGGCGCCCAGCCTAATGGTAACCGCACCCTTGTCAACCTTGGGGTCCCGGGTTCGAACCCGGGCACCCTTAATTATTTTTTTAGGGCTTTTCAGCCTTTAAAAAAATTATAGAAGATTTCTAAAAAATTATAAAAATCAGTTTTGTAAACTTTATTTATTTTAAAGTCACCTAAATATTTTCTGTAAATTTCTTACTTTAAATACTTTAATATTTTTATAAAATATTTTTAACAAATGTTATACTTAGTTTATTTTTATAAAAATAAACTTTAAATAATAGTTTAAATCACTAAATTATAATTGGTCAACACGTTACCTTTAATAATAGTTTAATCATGATAATTATAAAAATTTATTTACATTTTATAATTAAACTTTACAAATTATTATAAATGATTTTATTTCCTCTTCATATTAAATTACCTAAATTGTATTTTCTTTCATTGGGTTAAAATATATATGATTTTCATAGTTAACCTTATTTGTAAAAACCCCAAACTCCACTTGAAACCCTAGTTCACATATGAATCGTTAAACTTATCTTTAAACTTAATTTGGAATATATACGTTTAGGTATCTTGTAAAAGAAATCGTTGGAGCACCGTTTACTTGATATTACCTTTAACACCAACTTATATCATGTGAGTTTTCATGTCCATCTTTTACTTTATTTCACACCTTTTGGGGTGAAACATGTTAACTTTATAAACTTGCACTTGTAAACATTTTGGTACTTGTAAATGCACATGCAATTCATATTTACTTTTTGTCATGGTTATTTGTAATATTGTAAGTCTTATATGATGGACATTATATGTTGATAATCATTAACTATTGCTAGCCTGGCGACGTCATAGATCTATGGGCCTGACAAGCCTATTTGGTGCTAAAGCCGAGGTTATTGTCGGCTCCTGATGACGTATGCTTGTTCATCATGGGAACCAAGTACACTTAGCTAATCATTATAACTTGTAAATGATATTCTTAGTCAAGGTTTGATTGTAGCTATATGTTATCTATAAACTTGCTTTACTTGTAACCATTGACATGAATTGCTACTTGTAAACTTTTATATATATATGTATGCTTAACCCATGGAAACTCACCAACTTTCAAAGTTGACCTTTATTTTTAACTTGTTTCAGGAAATGCACAAGGTTGATGATTATCTTTTGAAGCATGCTTACACTTAGGATTTGGACCTAGGAAAAATAAATAAAATATCTTGAAACTTGGAAGTTGAACTTTGTTTACTTTATTTCGTTGAGACATTTGGTTGTAATGTTTATTTCAACTTATGAATAATTATATTTACAATTTATGGTAGTGTTATGTGGCTGGGAACAATCTTAACCCTCACATCTCAACGTTTCCGCCATTAAGGTTGGGGTGTGACATATCATGTTTACCACATGCATCTGTGCAAGATATCAAGCCAACCCCAAGACGTCACACCTGGTTGCTGTCAAGAGGATTCTTAGATATCTCAAAGGTGCTCCCAAGCTTGGCCTTTGGTATCCAAAGAGTTCTGACTTTAATCTGTATGCTTATATAGATAGTGACTATGGTGGTTGCAACATGACTGCAAAGTCTACATCTGGGGGATGTCAATTCTTTGGTGGAAGGATTGTCTCATGGCAATGCAAGAAACAATCCTGTGTCTCTACATCAACTGCTGAGGCTGAATACATTGCTGCTGCAAGTTGCTCTGCTCAAGTGCTTTGGATTCAAAATCAGATGCTGGACTATGGATTCAACTTCAAAGAGACTCCCATCTATATAGACAATAATAGTGTTATCTCCATTACAGAGAATCCTGTGCAGCACTCAAGGACCAAACACATCAACATCAAGTATCATTTGATTAGAGATAATTTTGAGAAGGGATTAATTAAATTAGTCAAAGTTAACACATATGAACAATATACTGATATGTTCACTAAATCTTTTGATGAACAGAGATTCAAATATCTTGTATCAGCTATTGGGTTGATTAACTTTGAGTACCTTTTCTTAAAACTTAAATCAACTTTATTTCTGAAACCTGTGTGTCCTAAGTTGTCTATTTTATCACCTTCATAAGCCCAGTTTATTTTGGAAGAAATTTTTTTTATGATATTCCTTAGATTTTTGTAAATTTTTCAAACATATTTTCCTCCGGAAGATTTCAAGTTGACTTTGGAAGAAATTTATGTCTTCAAATCAACTAACTACTTATAAGAAATTTAACTTCAGAAGAAATTCTGAGAATATCTTTCGAAGCTTAAATATGCTTCTAAGTACTTACATGTATTTGAAGGACAGAGACTGTGGCAGATGCACAACCTCAGGTAGATAGGGAAGCTAAAAGAATGAATATGATCAACTACCTGAGTGCCACGGGACTTTATAAGGCAGCTGCACTTCTTCCCTTATCCTTTGAGTATATAGAGTTTGAATATTTCAAGCAGCTAGAGGAACAAGCCATAAAAGAAAGAAAAGATGCTAAGAGAAAGATAAGGGAAGAAGCTACAAGGTCAAGGGTCATCATCCATAAAAGCCAAAAGAAGTCTGAAGATAGACAAAGGATGATGAGCTTCTTGAAGCTGTACGGATTCTCCGGAAGGAGGCTTGGTCCTATGTCTCTATCCACCATGGATGAGCAAATAAGAGTGATCAAGTAGAAGATCAAAAGGGTAGAGCTTGTAGATTTTCACTCTCCACCAAGTCCAGCTCAACCTGAAGTTGAGGTGAAGGTTGAACCCCCTGAGACAACACAACCTGATCCTAGAGCTGCATCTCAGCCAACTTCATCTTCTGATCCGCAGCAGGGTTCTCCTCTCTCTACATCTGAACCTGTGAGAGAAAGATCCCAACTGAGAGGGACACAACAGAATAATCTGGTGCTGAAGACCAGTCACTCAGTTGAAAACTTCAAAGAGGAGGAAAAGAATGGCCATGAAAAGTGTTTCAAAGAAGAAGAAAACCAAGGCATCCACCTCCACACCTCAGGATGAGTCAGAGCATCCTGAGGAAGTGCATAAATAGGCTGCTCAACCAACTCCTATTCAAGTAGAGCCTCTTGCCATTGGAAGACCCATCTTGTCCTAGAGTTTTGCTACCAATCCGGATAGATGGTATGTCATCAGAGATCAAGGAGGTCAATATGTCTACTTCTGGCAAGACATGCTTGATCTTCCTCTACATGATCTCTATGACATGAGAAGATACTATGAAAGTCTGAAGGATCCTGACCAGACGATGAAGAGAGGCTTGGTCTTGATCCTAATAAGGACTATCAACATCTGAAGTACTTCTCTGTTTTGTAGCATCAGCCTAGGGGGAGTTTGTAAGGTAATATCAGAAGATTATAAGGCTGATGCAACCAAAGAAGCCAAAACAACCAAAGGTCTTTCTGCATGCATGCACTGGACGTACAAATGTAGAAGTGCTTCGGAAGTTTTACACACTACATCAGAAAATACTCTAAGTGTAAAATCTTTCGAAGCCGAAGATGAAGTCTTCCGAAGCTTCAGAGACAAAGTCTTCCGAAGCCATTTTGCTATGAAGACTGATTTCTTCCGAAAGACAGAGAAAGACATGCTTTCTCTGATCTACTTTACATAAAGCTGACATACTTTCCGCTGCAACTCTGAAGACTCACCAGCTTGTATGAGTTGGTGAAAAGTCCATGTTTTTGTAAACTGTAGATTAAGGTTTTTGTCTGTAACTTCCTACTTTTGTACCTGTAAACATTTTTGTAATAGAAAAGTATGTGAGCTATGGCATGTCATAGTCACTAGTCAAAAAGCAATCTGCCTTTTGACTTTAGATTGATCTTGTTGTCTAGATTAGTCAATTCCAACTGTCTTTCTAAGTATTGACGGTTGTAGGATGTAGTATAAAGAGTCTCGGGTTCTTGTAATTTAGATATGCTTTGTAACACTTGTAATAGAACTTGAGAGCAATATACAACACTCCTTGAAAACCATATTTTTGTGTTATTGTTGCTTGTTCTGTCTCATTACTTACTTGTGTTCTTAGTATCCTCATAATCAAACCCGGTTCCCTATTTGATCTGTTAAGTGTTCCAAGTCTCTCCTCATTGTGAAACTGATTGTGTTAGACACCCTTACCCGGTCCTGCAATACTACGTTTGTCTAGAAACGACTAATTCTAATCTAACTTCTAAGAAAACTATCAATTATTATTTCTTGCATGTAAGTATTATTCTAGATACCATATTGGTCACTCAAACAACCAAACTTTAAACAATAAATATACATAATATAAAATACTATAATTTCCTATAAATATGGATAGAGATTGGAGTGTTTTAAATCTTAATGCTTATACAGCTCGTCCTTTTGTCATTTTGCATGGCATGATAGTTTCACAATGCAATGCAAACGTATCACAATTAATTTATTAATACCATATCCAAATGTTTTTCTAATTATGTGTGTTCTTTATTTGTTTCTCTATTATATATTTGTCTTTTGCAATCTTAAAAATATATACCAACTCGTAATGGTCATCTTTAGATTGAAGCATAGTCGAGATATAATAAATATAATATTATTGGTGATTAATTGTAAACTCAGGTCTAAGGTCAGTGAATATGGTATTAATAGCTTTTTACTTTTTTTTAACGACAAATCTACTCTATTTTTACATTATATCAAATTACATCATTGTTTGGGTTTGAACCCAAAACTTTCTCTCTGATAGCCTTTTACTTAAAGACAACAATAATTTTCTTACTTTTTACTAGAAAAACATAATAAATCTCTTAAGTTTATTTTAACTATTCCACCATGATAATTTAAAAGGTCAAACTAAAAAGTCAACTACAACATTGTCGCTCTAAACAAAATCAAATACAAGAAAACAATGACGCTAAATATTCGTGTTAATAGAAAAGTTTGTTGTCCTAAGGGTTGTTATTACAAATTGACCAAAAGGGGCCAAAATTTACAACCGGCAAAAAATGATCTTAAAATTAGTGACTAAATGACTAAAGACAAATTGATCGTAAAACAACTTCAATTAATTTTAGTGACAAAAATAAAAATCGTTCGGATTTTAAAACAGTCACAAAGTAAAGTTTAAAAAAATATAATAACAAGTAAAAAGTAAGTCCACCACAGGTATTAAAATTAAACTAAAAAACAAAAATCTAATAAGTGGTGATAATGATCTTCGGATTTATGTTAAAGGATAAGGTAAGTTTGTCGCAAATTTAAAAATTAATAAGTGATTTGGTCATAGAAATTAACCCTTTTGTCGCTAAATTGGACGAGAATTTTGGTTGCTGAATTTGATCGCAAAAATATTCAATCACAAAAAACATCGAAACTGGGAGAAAAAAATATTCGTGAGCATTTTACCATCATCGCAAATGGATTTATGTAGTAGTGTAACAAACTTGACATACTTACACCTCTAGTTTCGCTTGTATTTAAGGTTATGGTTAAGGGTGGTTCTAATTTGTTAATTAACATATATTAATTTAGGCATAATCCATCTATTTAGCCAAATCACAAATGCTTTATTATTGATGAGATAGAGACAATTGCAAAATAATACAAGTAATGAAAAAAAATTCAAACGTTATCGCTTTGCCTTAAAGTTATTCCACTATGAATTCACACGAAGATGGATGCCCAAAATCAATTTTGAGGAATATCATATCTTGATAGAAAATTGATTAACAACATTAAATTTATTATTTTTTATTAATTGGATATACTATATCGAAAACGAACATAGAGATCGAAGCTAATGCTTGCAACTTTGTGTCTATTTAGACGTTGTACTTGATTTATTTAATTTAAAACATTGGATTTGAGAAAATAGACAATACAATTTATATAGTTATGTTTTATAATTACAAGATTTTTAAATATATAATATAAAATATAGTAAATTACTATTTTCATCCCTGAGTTTTACAAAAAATAACTATTTTCATCAAAAAGTTTTAAATAACCATTTTAGCCTAATAGTTTCAATTAAGTAACGATTTTCATTCACACCATTGACTCCATTCACGGGTTCTGTTAAAAGTCTCCAATGTATTATAGTGCTACTCACATGAAGCCATGAAAGTCATTTTAGTCATTTAATTTGACAAAAAAAAAACTTTTTTTTATATGGTATGTTTGTTGCTGTCATTTCAACCCATAAAACAAAATGCAGTAAACATAAAATTAGAAGAAAAGTAATGTAAACTCACTATAAAGATGGTAATGATCGAACCTATAATCTTGTTTTAAAACGTACCACAGCGACACAACCATGACGACGAATTATTTGTAGGATCAATAGAAGAGTCGCAAGTCTGTGAAGCCATTCGATAAGGAGTCACAACTTGTGAAGCCGAACAATAGAGGAGTCGCAGATTGTGAAGTCAATCGATGAGGAGTCGCAGCTTGTGAAGCCAATCCACAAATGATTGCAGGTTATGAGATCAATAAATTGTAAGTGTCGAGTCTAGAAAGTAAGAACCAAAAAGATTTTTTTTTTTTCAAGTTAAATTAACTAAAATGGTCATCATGTGAGGGCACATGAGAGATTTTTGACGAAATCCATGGATAGAGTTAACGGAGTGAATGAAAATCATTACTTAATTGAAACTATTGGACTAAAATAACTATTTTAAAATTTTAGATGAAAATAGTTATTTTAAGCAAGCCACAAGAATGAAAATAATAATTCACTCTATAAAATATAATCTGATGGTTAAATTGTATCAAATCTTAATGCAATTTTTTTCCTTAATTTTAATTTTAAGTTACATGTGTTTCATTTTTTATTATTGTATTTTAACAGGCAATTGCAAAATTCTCTTATTAATACACATAATATACAATTAATATGATACTCATCTCCATACTTTTTTTGCATTACATGCTTATTATCACTTAATACAGTGATATAAGTCCTTGATCAAATCGTGAATCACATCATTGAACAAGCATTAGGGTTTTCCGCACTGAACAAGTCAGTTTCCGAAGCACGAGGATCATGGAGTGACATTGGTGATGGAGGAGGTGGAGGTCGATGAGGATATTCCATGGCATACCCATGATTGCCGTAACCTTCATTTCCGTACCCATGAGTTGAAAAAACTGGAACACCATAATCTTGATTATAATAACTCTGATTATAGACAGGCATGGTGTATGTATAAGGGTTATTTCTGTAATATTCAAATTTATTTATCACATCTACATTTTTGCTTCCGCCTTCACCACCACAACTGTTGTCGCCTCCTATCATTTTTGACTCCTCATCCGACTTCTTTTTCTCACTCTCATTTTTTGCCTCTTCATTTTTCTTTTTCTCTTCTACAACTTTTCCCGCATCGTTTTTCTTTTTTTCATCACCATTTTCGTTGCCAGCTTCTTTCTCTTTTTTAGGGTTGCCTTCTTTCTCTTTTTTGTCATCGCCTCCCTCAACCTTCTTTGTAGTTGTATTCGCACCACCCTCGTCGTCTTCTTTCTTTGGAGGGACAATATCGACGTTTCTCTTCAATTTGTCTTTTAAATACGGTATAAGTTCTTTCATATTCATAGTTCCTTTCACCGTGACCAGATTCTTATTCTCATCCGCTTTTACTGATTCCACCCCTATACACGATAGACAAAATAAGCTAACATTGAAGCAAATAATCACTAATATATTTACACTTTTTATGCTTTGTCAGACAAAGATTCTAAGTCTTAACCTCGTACGTATACTGATCATGATCACCATACATACACATTTATATGACAACGTTAATACTGACATAAAGATGCTTTGAAATTTAGTAACTTGATGTTGCTTTTTTTTTAATCAAATTAGAAGTTAAGAATACTACCTAATTCATCATGGCAAAAACTTTTAGCAATTTAGGAGTTATTATTTTAAATTGATTAAAAGTATTAAATATTAATTTGTTAAACAAGAATATACATGGAGATGTTTGAGTGGTTAGTAATATATTGGACGTATGTATCCATCTATATCAACAATTTTAATATTTGCCTTGATGACGTAATTTTAATATAATCTTTCACCTTACATTTTAAAAAGATATAAAATAATAATCATTTAATAATTTAATGGGAATAATTTGAATTAACTCACCATCAATCTTTGAGATGATTCGTTTAATTTTTTGTGAGCAGCCATTACAATGTAATGGAATCTTCAACACCACAGTAGTCGATTGAGGCTAAACAACCACCATAAAAATAAAATAAAAAATCATTACAAAAGTACAAAAATGAGCTAAAATGACAATTTATTTACTCAAAATACCTCTTTGGGTTTTTGGTTGTTAGATTTGGCCTCCGGTGGCTTATCACCGTCGTCTTTCTTCACACCACCCTCATCCTTCTTCGGTTTTGGAGATATAATCTCCACCGGTTTCTTCGTCTTGAACTCGACTCGCTCCTTGATATGAACCGGATCTACTTTCCCCGTTATTGTTAGCTTGTTGTTGACAGAGTCGGCTTTTACAGTTTCCACACCTACACATGGGTCGATATTGGTTAGTAGTTGCACCATACAAATAAATATATATATGAAAGTACGTTCAATACATAACTACTTTTAAATAGAGCATTGTAATAACTGTATTATCCTTTGTAGCCGTTGTTTTAACTGTGATACATAACTTCTATTTTATCTATTAGACACTATGTTGAAGTACATTATATGACTCTTATGATCTTTTACTTAAATTTAATTCTGTATTGAACTATCAAGTATATGTATATGTAAACAAAAACCAAAAGGCATATGCACCATATACACAACCACTTAGTTTGATCCATGGTTCTACCTTCAATATATTGTATAGATTTCTTGACCTTTTTGGCGCATCCAGCGCAATGCAAGTCAAGCTTTAGAACCACGGTGATCGGCCCTTCATCAACTTTCTTCGTGTTATCAGTGTCAGCGGTCTTCTTTTCGGGGGCTTTTTTGTTTACGTCGACGTCTTTCTGTATTGTATTGAAGTCGAATTAAAATATAAAAAAATTATTTGAAAAACTAAAAACAAATAGATGGAATGAAATGGAATGGAATGGATGGAAACTAACCTCACCCATTTCTGTTGAGTGGTTGATAATGGAATTTGGGGTGTAGAGAAAGTTGGAAATAAAACTTTAGGAAGTTGAGGCAAAAGTAAACATTTATAGGGGGGGTGGGTTGTGGTTTGTGGGTCTTCTATCCTCACCCAACTTGGCACTTTGTAGAGTTTATCCTCTCTCTCCATGTATAATATATATATATATATATATATATATATATATATATATATATATATATATATATATATATATATATATATATATATATATATATGTGTGTGTGTGTGTGTGTGTGTAATACATTTTTATGGACATAAGTATATTGAGATTTTGTAAATTATGATACACACTATATATGTATGGTTAATTATTAAACACTGAATTATCACGAGAATAAAAGGAACAAACCTAAATTGATTTATTTTTGTGCAATGGTTCCATTTTGAATTTTGTATTTTTTTACATACAAACGTGTATATTTGTATATATTAAAATCCATCAAACTAATTATTCATGTGTTTTTTAATTTTTATTATTTATTATGTGTAGATGCTATAATTACAAATGACAGACACATAAGGTGTTATATACATAAATAAATTTTATTTATGTTCTTTCTAGTTTAAGGAGACAGAGATAAGAATTACGTGTCTATCATTTGTTTTTAATTTAAGAAATTTTAAGCTTATAAAGATTAATTATTTATTTGTTTTACGTGTTGTCGGCTTGTTTAGTGTTCTGAGTAGATCTCTCTTTATCATATACTTATTGATGAATATTCAAAAGAATGTTAAAGACTACCTTGATACATAATGCATGAAGCACGTCTTATGGTTTAAACTTTTCTTAGAGCACATAGTAAAGCGTCTCAAGAATATGATTTGATTATATTTTAATAACCTTAAGTGGATTTAAATAATCTAGACGTGTATGATATAGTTGTTTAGTAAATACCTTTTTTAAAGGAATAACAAAATAGTAGATGTTTAGTGGAGTAAGGCAACAAAAATGATCCATTGACATTTGCCAAAGAAAATGACAAGATATATTGGTACTGCTCAATGTAATTAGGGTTATGATCTAACATATCTAACATGCTAATAGCACAAAGAGTAATGTTAAAATACAAAGTATATTTTGTATACAAAGTCATCATACAAAAATAATTAATACTTGCATGATAATCTTGTCCAGCATGATAGGCTCCTAGCTCTTACATGATAATTTCATTATTAAGTGATAATTATTACACAAATTTGAATTATTATTGCATGGTAATTCCGTCATTATTTCTATACTCTGTACATAAAATAGGCATTATATTTTAAACTTTCCAAATAAATAGCAAATATATATATATATATATATTATATATATATTATATATATATATATATATATATATTTTAACTTGCTTGAACTTTACATGTTAGCTCCAAAACAAAATGGGTTTGAAATTAAACTATTTATATGATCCAATTTCAAGTTTAGTATAGCTCGTCTCAACCTTACCTAAAACTCAAAACCAAACACTAAACATGAAAACAAACCCAATTGGGAAGAGACCACACTTATAATTTTAGTTTTGTTAGTATATTACCTAAATAGTTAGTGGTTGAGCCAACTTACACATATTTGTTAGAGTTGTTAAAAAAGTCCAGTTCTTACCGATAAACCGACCTAAACAGGATCCAATCTATTGAAACTGGTTAGGGATCAAGTTGCTGTTGCTGGTTTGTAATTTGTAATCTACTTTGTTCGAACTGGCTTGAACATGGTTTAACCCGAACCGAAACAAGCTAAATCAATAAAAATCGGAACTAAACCGAATCAAATTGATCAATTTTCTTTTGAAAACTGGTTTTTAATCTAAACTGGTTCTAAACCAAAAACTGGTTTTGATTTTCATTGTTCAGAGCCGGTTTAAGGAGAAAAAAAAACCTTTTTATACATCTCTAATTCTTGTGGCTCTCCGCTCTTGTGGGCATGTGGCTACAATTTTTGATGTTATGTATGTAGGATATGGGGGCATCTATGTAAATACATGATGCTTATGATGTTATGTGTGTATGATGGTTGCTTGCGGATGAGATGCACACGTGTGGGGGTTTAATTAAATTTTTCTCGCTAAAAAAAGAAAAAATAAAATTTTCTCGCACGTAGTTTGTCGAGAATTTATTAACCAAGCAAAACCCAAAATAGAGAGACAAATTATTATATTTTTTGATTTCATTAAAATCCTTTTATAAAAATGCTAGACTTTTCTAAATCGTTTTCTTAAGAAAATTATGTACTGACACAATATAATGAAAAAGTTAAGAATTATTCTTCTAAATTTTTTCTTATAATCTTGTTATAATTATCTTATCGTGTAAAGTGTTTTTGTTTTTGTGTATGGTTATACGTCATTTGTCTGTTGAGTTCCTTTATTATTTTTCATATCTGGTTTGACAAAAAATTGATATTGTAATACCTAAACCTAACATCATTTGTATGATTTGCACACGAGAAGCACTTCATAATTCATTATCATTGTCAACAAAGCCCTTAAGAACAACGAAACACTTTCATTCAATGTCGATTAATCGACACTTATTATATGGTATATAACTAGGGACTAAAAAACACACTCTATTCTATCTTATTATATTTAGAGTTTAATATTAATATACTTATATATATACTAACATCATGGCTATTAAATAACGTAACTGAGCTTATCTGTTGAAATGTTGTAATGAACTGAAAAATTAATGCATTATAAATATCATATAGTGTAACAGTGATAGCTGTTATCTTGTTTAATGTTAATTATAATAATCAATCATCTATAACCTCTAATAAAGTAAGATTTTTTTGTCACTTGTTATTTTCTTATCTAATTTTTTTGCCACTTGTCATTCTTCTAGACATGCACATATCAATTTTCCTTTCAAATGGGTATTATAGTAATTTAAATATCAAACAAATTTCTTTCTCTTATTAAAAATGAATTATATTAATTATTATATCTCTCTCTTATTAAAATCAAACTATCTTTTTAAAAATAGATTTTATTAAGAAAATTGGAAATCACATCTTTTAATTAAAATCTAAATAATAAAAAACTAAAATTTTATATAATATGAAATTTTCTAACACACTAAACCTTTTTTAAACAAAATATTTTAAATCATTTTGTTTTTAAAAAAAGTTATAAACAGGTGAATTTTTTTAAAAAGCTGTCTTATTGAAACAACAAGAATCATCACAAACCAGCATTTTTTAAAAACAAGACTTTTATAAAAAAATATTTAAAAAAACTTAAAACGAATGTTTAAATCTGAAACTTTTTAGATAAGAGAGTTAAAATTAGAATAATTATTTTATTTCTTGAACTATTACGTATATATATATCTATAATTATATTTTATATTAAAATATTATACTGTAACTATTCGTGTTTATTACTAAGTATAATCTGTTTAATTAATGATTTTAACCTATCCATCTATCTATAAAAAAAACTAAAGTAAGCGTGACACAATTGTAAGACTTATTATTCTTGGTTTCTCATTTCTCTATGTTGTTAATAATAATACTGAATACTAATAATATTACTCGTACCATATTCAAATAAAAATGTATAATTTAATAAATTAAAAATCTGTTTTTTATTAAAAACACATTTTTTAAAAACAGAAATTTTATAAAATACAGAATACAACAAACATTTTTTATCATTTTTCTTAAAACAAAATATTTAAAAACCATAATTTTTTTAAATCAAATGTTTAAAAAAATACATAATTGTTTATTTACTTAAAATAGTTATTTGTACGTAATTATAAACATATTTTATCTTCAATCACGATCTTATAATGCATAATTTTTCAGTACTAATTATTTAATATTTTATTTATTCAATCCGTGTAATACACGGACTAACCTAGTTCAATTATACAACAAGTCCAATATACCTAGCATCTCTATTACTATACACCGGGCCCATAAGAAACGCCTTGAAGGCTTTTTTCTTAATATTTTATAAAGCCCAACATTTCAGTATCTCAATAAGAGGTTAGAGGCGTATAGAAAACCGGTTAACCGGCCGATTCAAAATTTGAACTGATAGTTGAATCATCCAATAACCAATTAACTGGTACCGTAGAAACTGCTAGGAAGCGATAAGCAGTGGCGGAGTTTGAACATCTCTGTAGGGGGCGGGGGCGAATTATTTTTTTAGGGAGGCGAACTTGATATTTATATAAAAATTTACACCGGACTAAAATTTAACACTACCGACCAAAAAAATAAACATTAAACATTAACTAGTCTTATACTTTTTCGAATGATAGATAACATTTTTATCGGACTCATCTATTTGTTTTCCAATCGAAATTACACCCGCAACCTTCTTACAAAGAAACCACTGCTGGAAAAAACACTTGTTTAACTTAAGTAAAACTCGAACCCCATACATCTCATTCTTCATTGTCGGCTACACAGTACACTCGTAAACATGGTGTATCATGTTAATTGTTACTTCGTGTGCAATCGGTGGTTATTATTCATCTGTTAGGTCAGGAGCAACGAGCTTTCGGCCCCAATCATCCGATTGATCACGATTGGAGCAATTGGATACAGAAATCACACAAACGACCGATTCCTATAACAGTTGGTAATGATATTCGTTTCTAACGCCATTGATATGTTCATACATGCTACTTTCATTTACATTCTCTCTGTATCTGGAGCAATCGATTGAAAAAGTAACGCATTTTCGTTTTATTGATCTTAATAAACTTCAATCACACATCTGCTTATTGTAATTCTTCGGAAATTAGCGTACGATATCTGATTGTAGTGCTTCTGCTTTGAATTTAGCTTCTGTTTTTGTTTTCCCTTATGTTAGATCCATTTAGTACAAATGCTTATGTTGAATCTTATGAATGGGATAAACAGCTATTTTTATAGATTGTTGTTTTTGATATGTCATTTGAATGATTATTGTGCTGGCATCTAAACTATGATATAATAAACTTTATTCATTATATATATATAACATACTGTAGTATCTGGTAACTTGCATAGATAGGTAACAACTTTATTCGGATTGCATACTAATGATATAACTAATTACACCATCATCTGTATCAGTGCTTTTCCACCTGCTTCTATTGTGTTCTTTGAACCATAGGCCTCTTATTCTATGCACTTCCACAGTACCCTATAACTTTAAAACAAACATAAACACTAATATACTGATAGATAGACGCAAAGCTTTAAACTTGATCAACCAGTGTGCTTCTTTAGGTGGGGGCGGTTATACCGACATACCCAACGCCCACAACAAAGAATGCAGTTGATTGCAGTAACAGATAGATAAACATGTGATCTTTCCCAAAGATCATGTCATAGCAGGCTACATATAGCAGGAACAAGCCCATCACCAGCTCTGAGAAAAGAAGCCTGTTTATCATTTCAAGTTATTAGCATTACGCAAATGATATAAAAGCTGATTAATCAATTTTTTTTTGACTAAATTACCTTTCAAAAACACGTGGCCGGGTTCTATTTGATGACCTGCTGTTGGATTTTTGCTTGTTGCATTCCCAAGTTTTTCAGTCACAACCCACTCATTGACCCGGTTTGCTCCTAAAAGTCCTATAATTGTTGCTTTGGATCGATGAAAAGACATGACGTTTCAAACAGGATCCAGAACACAAGAAGATGCAGTGACCTGTGTGAGTCAAGATGTAACTTTATGCTGTTAGTTTCTTATTTATTTAGTTTAGTTTTCTTTATCTTGGTATCCATTACCTTAAGGTGCATGATGAGTTAAGAATGGTGATTGTTGCTGGAATATATGGCTATTGGTTTGGAAGATGGACTTCTGGAACCATGATGCTTATTGGGATAACTATACAGTAGAAGAAAAAGGTGACCCAATGTGCTATTATCTTCCTTACAAAGAAGAATGCATAGAGGACATGGAATTTCTTCCAAAAGGACACCCTCTGCAAACCAAGTAAGATAAAATCATTTATAAATGTTGTTAACAATTTAACATAAAGAAAAGTTCAAGCTGTTAGTTATACCTCACAAAAGATAATTTCTTTTGTCATTTTTTTGAACAGATTAGCTGGACCGCATGACCATCGATGCTGCTGATATCGATAAGCTTTGAAGGTACTTGGGAGTTCATTTTTGACCTATATATTAGAATATTTAGCTGTTTATTTCTGTAGATATATCAATTGGGTTAATAAATTTAATATTTTATATTTAACTCACATCTAAATCCCCAACAAAGACAAATTTCCATCCCTTTAGGCTGGCTCGAACGGCAAGATCCATGTCCTCGACAGTGGTTCTATCTTTCCAGCCACCAGCATCTTCAATTGCTTTTATACGCCAAACCCAGCAGTCCCTTACGCCATAAGAAAACATTAATTTCATTAAATAAAATCTATAATAATTCTCTTAAGAATTATTTGAGTTAAAAATTCTTTTGAAGTCTGGCTTACCATTGAACCCGAAAAACTGACAAGTTGAAGAACCCACTTCTTGCTCAACCGTGAAATGATAGGCTAGTGACATCTCTTGGAGCCGAGTCATTATGCATTCATTAGCATTTACTACAAAAACATGTATCAGTTATAAACTTATAAATTTATAATATAATCCGAAATTGAAAATTAAGCTATGAGAGTGCATATCTTTGTTGTGTTAAGGGGATGGGGAATATGAAGAGATTGAGTAACAGAGTAAGCTCTACCAAATTTCCATCGAGCTTGTACTAAAGCAAGTTCTGGATTTTCAAGGAGATAAGGTACAGTTCTCCAAAGAAAATCTTTCTCTGGTTGGAAATCTGCATCAAATATGACTACAAATTCGCAATCCAACACATAATCTTTAGTTAATCCCTCACGAAGAGCACCAGCTTTGTATCCATTTCTGTTGTTTCTTGTTTCATATTTGACATTCACTCCTCTCTGTATCCATTTTTTGCACTCCAATCCACCAGTGTCTGTATAAATTTAGTAATTTAATTACCAAATAGGTAGGTTATCTTTCAGCATTTGAGATTTTGATTGAGGGAGGGGAGTTACCCGTAGGATTCCATTGGTGGAGTCATCAAGAACCTGAACAATGAGACGCTCGGATGGCCATGTGAGAGAACACACAGATCCAATGGAGAGCTTGTAGACCTGATAAGAATGTGAGTTACATTAGTTGAAAATGTATTAAGTGGGAAAACAAACATAAAAGTAAACTGCAAATTAGAATTTGTGAATCAAGTTGGAAATTCAAGATTTATGGTTGAGATATAGAGATTCTAAGCGGCTTCTAAGATTTTATATTTTGTAGACCTCGGTTCTATAAACAATTGTATTTTCTAGTGCTTTAGATATAGAGATTCTAAGCGGTTTCTTAAAATGTTCAAGATTTATGGTTGAGATATTTATTTGATGTTTATGGTAAGCCATCTTTCTTATGTTTTCAGTCACCATTAAAATCAGCAACAATATTTCCGATATAAGTGAATTTCCTTCCTTTCAATTCTTTTTAAACTAAAATAACTTATATTATGAAGTTTGTGCACCAAACAGACATAATACATAAATTAAATCAAGCATATATACCTCTTTTTCATTGTACATAGGTATTTGAACCAACACCATGGGGTAACTTCTGTTCTGCTCAAGATCTTCTTTCAATGCTTCTAACTTATACTGAGTGTACTTTTTCTTGCCCATAAACTTCACTAAAAGAATCACAACAGTCATGTACACCCGTTCAATAAACATCATTACAGACATCACCACACATATACAAATTGCAACCGTGAGTGGCGGCATCACCAATGAAACCCTCAAATCCGCCACATATCGGTGAAACTCCCTGTAAAATCATAGGGTGATTTCACCTCAGGCTCACGCAGAAACAAATTTCTCATGGTGTAGTGTACAGAAGATGTTTAGAGCAGGGTACTTAGAAAGATTGAAGCAATGCCTTATATAGAAAAGGCTTGAGCTTTGGGGTGAAGATGCTGAGATGGCACTGACTTAGGTGGAAGATGGTGGTGCATTGAGTGAACCGCTAAAATGGGCCTCTGGCACCGACAATGACGTGGACAGTAGCCATCTCACTTATTTCTGATCAAGGTATTAAATCTGTAAATCTCTATATTTTAATAGATTGTGTTTCTTTGCGCATGTTAGTGACATATACATGTTAATTAGTTTAATGGTGGATAAGGTGGTGAATATGAGAGTGTGATTATAATTTCTGATCAAGGTAATAAATCTATAAATCTCTATATTGTTGATAGATTATGGTTTCTTTGTGCATGTTAGTGGCATATACATGTTAATTAGTCTAATGGTGGATAAGGTGGTAAATATGAGAGTGTGATTATAAATAGTAAGTATTAAAATGAGTTGCTGGAATTTTGTCGTAACTGAGAAATTCATCGCTTTATTTCAATGCTCACGTAGGGGGTGAGTAGAAACATCTATTTTTAGTTTGAAATATACGTGTATAACTCATGATTACTGTGCATTTAAATTCGATAACGCCATCGAAGGTCTAGTTGTGCCTATTGTTTGCCAGCTGTCTCACCGACTAATCTGATCATCAGCATCTTAGACAAGGAAGTAGGTGATAGGATCCCTGCATGTATCTCAAACATACGTTTATTTGATACTGAAGTTTATTTTAGGAGATTAATATGTAATTATGGGTATGCTTGATAATGGAAGTGAAGCGTTTTTAAGAATATGTACCTAAGTGAGATGCTGTTATTAATTGGCTGCAACATATAGGCTACTGCGTAGAAGATTGTAAAGCCGAATTATATTTGAATCTAGTTATTGACATTTGAGATTGACATGTGTTCTAAAGATGTGCAGAATAAATGATTTTATATAGTTTTTGTAGTAGTTTCTGTTTTCAGTCTAGGTTCATTCCTTTGTTTTTCACATAATCAGAATAGCTATAACTTCTTGGACATTTACTGTGTTTCACTTGCTTTCTAATCTTCTTCCCGTATGATTACAATTTATGTAAAGCTTCAATCTTGTTGGGTTAATTCATACTTCTGTTTCCTTAATCCTTTTTCCCATTTCCTTCTAATAGCAGATTTTGTTTCGTTTATTTGTACTTCATTCTATAGAAATTCAAATATTATGTGTAACACATAGTCTAATAAAGGACTGCTATAAATTATATCTCTAAAAGACCTCTCAACACTCAACAGCAATTTTGTGGGCCAAATTATCCCACAAGCAAGTAGTTGGCATAAGCTTAATAAAAAAGATTGTTTCAATTTTCATGGGATAAAAATATGATTAGTATATATCTACAGAAATAACAAATTACCATTTCTCTCTTCTTTGAAGAAATGTAGTTGTGAAAAAAGGGAAGTGTTCACCAGATCACATGTTTAATCTTTAAGAGAAGTGTTGTTTGAGTTTGGTGGCCACCACAAATCATGCTCGGGTCAAAAAGGTTGATTTTTAAGTATGGGTTTACATGTTGGGTCGGGTTGGGCCAATCCACAGATACGTTTTTTATGAATAATTAATGTGTCAAACATGATTAGAAAAGCTATATTATATAGTCATCTAAATTGTTTTAATAAAGCGGACTTATGAGGATTTATGCATTATGGTACATTTTGGACTGCTCGCGACCCATTCTGCCCGTTTTAACCCGTTTCATTTTTCATTTAAATTTTAGCTTAACCTATTAGAGATAAACATGACTTGAAATTTTAAATATTTTGGTAAGTCATTTCCGGCCATAGATGGGAGAGTGGAACTGTCATTGCTGCAGTGTCCCCATCTTGTACTTTTGACATTGTGTCCCACAACTAAAATACAATTTAACTTAGCACAAAACTGGTGTCTGTGACATGTTTACTGCTTCAGAAGCATAAGATCATCTTTCACTAATCTACACACCCTAAACTCTTATAGGTTATGTCCTAGCCAAGATTTACTAAATATTAGTAATGAAATCTGCATATATTTTATAAAATAGGCTTGTCCAACATTAACTTTAATCATATTTTGCCTTTGAAAACACTTGATATCCACTCACTGGCATGAAAACACTTTAATTTGACACATTTTATTTGGTTCATCTGTTAATCACCAACCATTTGCTGAATTGTGAAGTACTACTAAATTTATGTTGAGTTGGTAACTTTGAGTGGTTTCAAGTTTTCTCTCTGCTCAAGTGAACTGAACTCCCTTGATTCTCTCTGGAGGTAATTTACAAAGCTGAACTCTGTTGTGTATTCTTTTTTTCTTAATCATAAGAACTTGTTACATGAAAACTCACTAAACTCGTCAATACCATGCTAATCAACAGGAACATGTAAAGCGCAGCCTTGCGCTGAATAGGTAGCCTTCAAGAGGCTGCGATAGAAAAGCAATGGAAACGAGATTTGAATCTGAGACCATGCATGATGGGAATCAAGCCTATAAGAGGTTATGCATTCATTTGACCATAATTTTTGGACAAACAATTGGTGGGGCCATGGATGTTCCATCATTAGAGTTAGGTCTAGTTCATTAGTAAATTTTGAGTTTGCATTTGTGCTAAAGATCAAGATTCTTTTAAACCATGTTACGAGTTTTGTGAAAAAGAAGAAAAAGTTGAGGCCTTCATAAAGGACGTATGCGTTTTTTTCTCGCTCACAAAATTCCTAATGTGACTTCGCATGTTGAAATTGAGAGGATCTTGATCTTTGTATCAATGTTAATTGCGGTGATCTTCTTAGTGCTAGTGAGTCAATTTGTTTGGGCTTTGGTTTATGTTTTGAACGTGATTATGTGATATCGAATAACACATATAGGGGATTGTTTTCTTATGCATTTCATTGCTTAAATGCTTAAAGTTGTAATAGTTGGTGTTTGATTGTACCTTTAATTGTAACTATTTAAGAGAAAAAGTATAAATGAAAGGATTTAAAAAATACCACCATAACATATAAAAGAACAAGGGATTTATATTGGTTATCCTTTTCTAAGGGCTAGTCGCTAGTGAATTGTTTTGTTAGGTCTAACTTTCGTTTATATTTGTTTTATTTTTTTAAAGTATCTACTCATAAAAAAGTGGGTACAATATTCTTTGCTTGAATTACAAGTCTTTAGCTTTCTTTTAATTTATCTTCTATTTTTAAGAGACAAAAGTTACAAAATTATAACAAATAGATTTATATGTAAACTAAATAACATGTGTAATTTTAGTATCCAAGAATATATCGATTTATAGAAACCAAAAAACTTACATGTGAAAAATATATATATTTATGTTGATAAAGCAAAACATATATGACCATAGAGTCATTAACTTGTATATTTATATATTATAGTTAAGTAATTTTGATGACAAATGACTAGATGTGATGGTAGTTATCAATATACTAAAAATAAGAGAAAAAAAACATAAAATTTTAACAAGCTTAAACTTCACAAAAGAAAGTTGGATAGGATTAGGCATTCACCATCATCCACAGGACCACTAGGAAAAGAGGGCAAAAGCTGAAGCAAATGACCAAGATGTTCTTGGTGTAAATGATTAATATAGAAATGAACTATATTGGAACTTGGAAACATGTAATTTGAAGCACAAGTATTTAAAAGTTATATATATAACTTATGTATAAAAATCAGAAGAAAAATAGTGAAATTTTAAAGTAGATAATTGTAAGAGTATAATAGAACAAAAAAAAAAAACTGAGATGAGATGGGATGGGATACGTGATTATATATTCATTTTATATATCGTATTTAGAAAAGTATGTAGGCAAGTTTATACGATTGTGTAGTTTGTTTATAATACCTTATACTTGTTGCTATCATATTAAGATCATGTGTAATGATTTATTTAGTTAAAAACTTAAAATGATACCTAAGCAAAAAATAATTTATTAAAGCCTATTTTAAAGCAAGTATAGTGGTTTTAAAGCTCTTTTTAGTTAAAGATTGTAAAAATGAGAACAAATAAATTAACTGTTTCTTTAACGCTCGTTAAGGGGTTGACGAAACAAAAGTTTGAAACTCCCTTTAATTAGGATGTAGTGTATTTAACGTCCCATTAGTGTTTAAATTAAACAACTTTGGCACCCCCTATGGACAACACTATGTCCGGTCTAAATATTGAAAATTTACAGTTTACTTATTAATTCATTTTTATCGTAAACACCAAATATAATATATTGAAGGTGTGAGTCTTAACAAAATCAAGTAATATACGAAAAAAATATGATTTTCCATTGAAAATAACTTAGGAGAGAGAGACTTGATTTGCTTTTTTACATTGAATCAATTTATAATAATATTTATTCAAGGACTCTAATCAAAATCTAACGCTTCATCCGTCCAGAAATAATATCAATATTTGATTTAATAAATGTATTTTATTGTCAGCTTTAAACACTTTTAACCATTTTGTAATGATTTTGGAAATTAATAAGTAATGTTAGACTAATTATATGAAAAAAACTTAACTTAAAATAAATTAAGCATAAGAAATTCAAAGTCGTCTTCACCGGCTATTCCAAATAGTCACCAATATAATAAAAACCATGCTAATAAAACAACACTTAATTCTTATACTATTTAATATAACATACTAGTATTTTCATGTGATTATATATATACTTATGTTAAATTATTGGGTAAAAAGATGAATGTGTATTATATTTTGATAAAGATTAATTCTAAGGTCTGTTTATTTTGATTATAAATTTATCATGCTGATAACAAGTTGAAAGTGGTATATAGTTATGTAAACATTGAAATCTCGTTAGTTATTAGTTTATGGATATAAACGATTTAAATCTTGTGACAATAACATTTTATGAACCTATCCTAATTATGGGAAGAGAGATCTTCTTTTTCCATAGGTGTTATATACACTAGGTTGAAGAGAATGTATACAAGGTAAGAAATTTAAGCCACTCATGACTAACAAATATTAAATAACACGATAAGTTTATCTATAAAATGATAAATCATAACAATACACATATTTATAACTACTAGAGGCGTGACTGCGTAATGCGTGTGGAAAACATAACATGTAACTTTTTTAATAAAAAAAACTATAGCAACATCATGCTCAAATTAAAAAGAGTAAAACGTTTGTTTTTTGATATAATATTTAGAAGAAAAAAAAATGTAACATGCTAAAAAGTAATTTATCAATTCCTACTTTTTATGCTAATTTTGGTGATTGGAGATAACGTAAGTTATTAAAAAGACAAATTGTTTTAAAAGTCAACAATTATAATCACTTAACAAAATCAATTTTACCCCTTTAAACTCTTGAAATTAATATAAAAGACAATTTCATCTCATTAAATATATTATAATATAGTACATATAACAATAATATTATTATTTCTAAGAAAAAATAGAGTAAACATAATGAAAAAACAAATTCTATGAATTCTATTTGATAGAAATAATAAAATAAATTAAATTAAAAAAACAAAATTTATACAAACCCTCGTTAGATTTCCCTCCTTCCTCAATTTCCCCTTCTTGACCCAACGCCTCACACACACACACACACACACCCCTCACCTTCGACTTATCATCTAATCAACACGTTACACACTTTCATCAGCAACCTCTGCAAATTCAATCTCTTTTCTATTATATCACCCTAAAAACAACCCAATTTCATAAACAAACAATCCCCCTTTTACGAATTTTCAATTCGTTTGATTTCATCCGCAAGCCCTCGTGTTCTTCCCACCAAATTCAGATCTAATTCGGCTTAATTCCATCTGGGTATCGATTCAATTGGTGATTTGTTGATGAATTTTTGTGGGTATTCGTTTTGATGATGGGATCGAGTGATAATTTTGAGAATGGGGTTGGGAATACACCACACCCGTTTCCAGTTGGTTCGAGAGGTGGGGTGAGTCGGTCGTGGGGTACGACGGCGTCGGGTCAATCGGTGTCGACTAGCGGCAGCGGCGGATCGCCATCGGGTCGGAGTGAGGCGGCAATGGCGGCGACGCCGGCGAGTGAGAACACGTTTTTGAGGATGAATCATCTTGAAATTCAGGGTGATGATGCTGGATCTCAAGGGGCTGTTGGGTGAGATGATTGTTTTGTTAACTTAATTTATGTGGTTTGTTTGAGTATTGAGACCTACTGTTCGTTGACTTTTTAGATTGACATGAAAGTGTTGTTGGTAGGAGTGAATTATTACATAACTTAAAAGTTGTGCTTTAAAACATGAAAGTATCAATGTTGATGAAGTAGTCTTTTGATAAGCAATGTTGATAGTGTTGTTGTTGAGCTTAGGGCTTGATTGTTCAGAATTTGGTATTTTTTTTTTAAATAATTGGACCCAAAGGAAGACAATTTATGCCTACTTGATTATTATGGTTACTAGAATGTGTTGATTGATTTGGTTTTCTTTGGGATTGAATTAGCATGCATAAGGTGCTGTGAAGTTCTATGTCCAACAAAAGCAGGTGTCTGTATTAGCTAGTTTTCAGCATTTGCATAAGTTTTTAAGTCATAATTCAGTAGTACCTTCTTTTGGTAATTTTAACACCAATGGATAATGTGACAGATAGAATTTTATCTGTAAGTTTATTGGTTGATAAAGTTTGTATAATGCATTTGATGATGCTGATGAGTAGCTTTAAGCAGCAATAAGAAGAAAAAACGAGCTCAACGTGCAACGGGAGGAGATAAAGGCGGTAGAGGACTTCGTCAGTTTAGCATGAAAGGTTTATTCTTTGCACAGTCCTTTTTCTTTTTTCTTATAAATGATGATTATCTTATATATCATGAATGCTCATGTGTTCACATTACACAAGGTTTTCTTTGTGGGTTAAAGGTGGCATATTCACCTCATTTCTGAGTGAATGGGTCGATTTGGGATTTTGGGTTATACTTTTTCCAACGGGTCAAAAAGATAGCATTAATTAAAAGTTAAGTAAAATAGAAACGCCCGGACTCGTTGAAAGTCATCCAAAGTGTATTTAGAATTTCTGAGTCCTTTTGAATCTTATTACAATAGATTTTGATTATTATTCTAAGAGTATAGTTTTTGTAGACATTTAACATCATTAACTATAATTTTTTGAAAAAAGAAAAGACGGGTTTTTGGCATCTGTTTTGACCTATACTGAAAATTAATTATTCCATACTAGAATTGTTTTGACCTGTTGTCCTATTCTCCCAACCCTTCCTTTTTGGTGCCTTTATGGGCTAATGCTTTGTTTGATTTTGTGATGCCTAGTATGCGAGAAAGTCGAAAGCAAGGGAAGAACCACTTATAATGAGGTCAGAGGATTCATATTAATCTTCTTATTGAGTTCTCATCATGTTGTTTTTGTATTATTTATATATTCCTTTCTCTTCATTATTATCTTTGGGGATGTTTGGTATGTGTTTTGGAATGAATATCTTATTACTGTGACTTGAGGCTGCTATAAGTTTTTAGTCTTTTTGTAACAGATTCTAGTTACAGTTCGCTGATTATATATGGGTCATAAACTCAGTAATGGATAGTTAGTTTTATATCAGCGGCAAGAACTGATTATCTAAGGGAGAATGAGATTGCCTACATACCCCTTTTTCACCTAATTTGAGTGACTTTTGTTTATTTATAACAAAACTTCTATTTTTTAATTTTTAATAACGTCCTCTGGGGTCAAGTTATATATCAGTTTTAAGAAATCAGATTTGTTAAACACTCAACATATGATTATGTGATTATAACAAGTTAGATAGCAGAAGCACATCTAAACACTATCTTTTACGACTTGTTTTATTACAGCTGGTTATGTTATTCTGATACTATTGAATATCATACAATCACTGTCAAAGCACACATCCAAACATTCCTTATTTATAGTTTTCTAGGTTAGTTTTTTTCTTTCTCTATCAGCAACATATTTTCACATGTACCTCAATGTAGATGTTAATTTCATGTCCTCGAAAGCATTCCATGCTTGAGAAACTAATATGTAGTTTTTAGCTAGAGTTGACAATATTAGTATATTTGTAATTCTGAAACTATAAGGTGTGTGTGTTTTTATTATTTTTTTTTTTTGAGTTTGATTTCTAAGGTTAAATACTTTCATTATTTAAGTATTCTTTTCTGTTTGTATGAAATACTTGTTATATGCATGTTTTGTAATTTTTGGCATTCGATGTGTTATAAACATATGGTTGTTTTTACCTTAGAAATTTGTTTTTGTATTTCAAACCATATTATATGAGTGCCCTCTTTTTATTTCCGATCTTGTTTTGGAGCTTGGATCTTTGACATTTAGGTGCATTAACCCAACGAATAGTATGTGATGGATTTTACATCTCTATGATGGTTCCAAACTTGTCGCATTTATGCATTTGACTCGATATTAACAAAAGTTTACATCCCTATAATATAATTCAACTTTGAAAATCTGTTGATTGTTTATTGTTGTGTTAATATTACAATTTATGGTATGGTCAATTAGAAAAGTACACGTAGCTGCTGAATTAATGTAATCTTTACACTAAATTTTGAGTTAGCTTGTATCGCATAAACATGAATTTGCATTTATATTCCTCATGTACATTCTACTACTTGAACCACCATATTTCATGTCTTTCAAAATAACTGTATGCAAAAAGTGAAATGGGAAATTGATTTCCAGGTTGCAGATGAACTTGTAGCTGAATTTTCAGATCCTGGCAATGGTGATCAAGCTTCAGACCAGGTTTGTTTCGCTTAACCAACATTATATTAAGATATATTGTTCACACTCTCACCATGAAAGTTGCAAATGTCTGACCTAGTACTTAGTTTTACTTATAGTTCATGTAATTCTGACAAATAAACTACTCTTGTGGGATTAAACTTTACTTGAAAATGGGCATGCTGGGTAACAGGCCAAAATGGGTTATAGTTGTAACAGGTCATTTTTTGCGGGTCTAAATGAGCCGGTCTGGTTGACCTGCAAACACTTGTTTATCTTTTTTTGTTGTTTTTATAATCAAGTTAATTGTTAATTAAGATTACAAAAATCATATTATATGATAATAAGTAAATGGTTGAATAATACAATATAGGGGGTTGCATCACCTTCCCCTTGTTAAAAATAGACATTTGGCGACTTTCAACCTGTTTGACATGTTCCCCTACAGCCCTACTAGTTCAAGTGATTTGACCTGTTGGACTGGTTTGAGATAAAACACTACCCAAATCAACCAATACATAAATAAATAACTTACCACTTCTTGTTGAAACAGTTAAACTCGTTTTTTATAGTGATTATGGTAGGCAGATAGGTAACTTTAACTTCAAAAACTATCTTTGGAAAGAAGGTGTTACATTTAGAGACATATTTAGACATTTCCGCGTAATGTAACTAGAAAATGTTATCACAATTAAGAAAGTTAGAATGATTTTTTTATTATTTTTGTTTAATTACTATTTGAGCTTTTTGCTTTAACGTGGTGCTGATTTTTTGTATGTGTACGAAACTCAAGATTTATATAGATTTTATTAGCAATTGAGTACCTTACAAGCATTGTATTTTGGTTTATATTTTTTTACTGTAACTCGTTTACAGCAACAATATGATGAGAAGAATATTCGTAGACGGGTATATGATGCTCTAAATGTTCTCATGGCTATGGATATTATTTCTAAAGATAAAAAGGAAATACAGTGGCGGGGTCTACCTCGAACTAGTTTAAACGATATCGAAGAACTAAAGGTCAGTTTATTCTTTTTTACTCGATAAATGTAGAGGTGGTAAAATGATCGGGTCAGATTATGGGTCAAGGTGAATAACCTTCTGTCCAATTTTTCAAATTTTTGATAAAAATTTAGTTTGTCAAACTGATTATTTTAGAAGGATTTATGCATCAAAAATTGACTTTTGGGTGACATTTGACCCGCTTGACCTGTTTCCTTTTAGCTAACTTATTTTTAATATCACCCTTTTGACCGATTTGTGATTAAACATAACTGGAATCGACCCATATGTAAGTTACTTAATCATAATTGTCATCAATAGATAAATGTTTATAAAGTTCGTATCAAGACATCTATGGGTGTTGCCTTGGAAATAGCTTCTGCTCAAAGTGTCGGGTAAGGTTGGGTGCATCAAATCGCGAAGCGATCCGGCCCCTCCCCAGCCCCTGCACTAAGTTGGAGCTAAGTCAAGTCATTATATTGTGAATTGATTATCTACTTAATATTTTATTAAATGTCACAGAGCGAGCGCCTTGCTCTCAAGAACAGAATTGAGAAGAAAACTGCTTATTTACGAGATCTGGAAGATCAAGTGAGAACTGGTTTATATGATTTACATTGGCAATTGTGTTTTAATCATTTTTGTTGCTGAAGTGTTCGTTTATTCTATTATAAAGCATGTAGGTCTTCAAAATCTCATTAAACGGAATGAGCAGTTATATGGCTCAGGAAATGCGCCAAGTGGTGGAGTGGCTTTACCTTTTATACTGGTTCAGGTATGATTGTTAAAAAAGGTTACTAGCGTCATTCTTGCAAAATAATGAGAAATGTATTGAACTGATTATGAAGTTGCAGTTTAAGTCAAGTTCAAATATTAAGATAACCATGCTTTCTGAATCTCTATAAGATATTTTATGTAGAGGTTTCACGTTTGACGGGTCTGGTAGGTTGGGTAATAGGTTTGTATGCATTAAATAGACTTGGGTGACCTACCTGCTTGACCCGTTCCTTTTTTAACTAACTTTTTATTTGATCTATTTGAGATAAATCCTAACCCCAAGTCACCCATTCATAGTAGATCCGCCTAAATTGCCACCTATACATTAATAGACATGTGAAAAATAGTTAAACAGTTCCCTTAATATTACGATATAGATTTTCATAGGATGGCGTTATTAATATCTGAACTTTTACCCTCTGGTAACTTTAGACACGCCCTCATGCCACTGTTGAAGTGGAAATTTCAGAAGATATGCAGCTTGTTCATTTTGATTTCAACAGGTTAGCAGCTCATGGCGCGTAGTTTTGGTTTATTCGAATTTATAATCTACCACTATAAATAATAAGTTCGACGCATGATGTAATTGCAGCACACCATTTGAGCTACACGATGACAATTATGTTCTCAAGGCCATGAAGTTAGGTGATGGATCGAACAATGTTTGTACCGAGGGAGGTGTTGGGTCCAGCGTGTCTGCCATGTCTCAGCCTCATGTCCCTTTGCCGCCGCCAAGGTCCACCAGACCTCCGCCATCACCATCGCCACCACTTCCTGGTATACTAAAGGGACGAGTTAAGTATGAGCATTAGTCAGATACAACCTCTGCTATATCTGTATATGTGTGTATGCATAATTTGCATATTCTGCTTTGCTAATGGCGGATTTGTGCTTCATATATGGATCATGATGTTTTTGTATTTGAATTTATCGTAGTTTATGTTTAAGATTATACCTTTGGCTAGATATTGAGGACTGTACAGAGGTTCTTGTTTTGCAGTTAGAAACCAAAGAAGCTCAAATATGAACTTATGGATCCAACTTGTGTGTTTTTCGAGCTGGGATTGCGCTTTCTTTTCTTAACATAGTGTTTTCTACAAACTTTGTTGAGCTGTTCAATTACAGGCTGATCTTGCTCTTATGACCCACTATTGTAATAGATATTTTTAAATACTCCCCACATAAAATTCAACTTCTGCAACCCACCAACGTTATGTTGCCTTATTTTTTTTCCTTAAATCCCACGATTGTTTGCTTCTTCATTCGAAATCATTAAATGACTCATCTGTTGCGCTATCAAGTGACACATCACTCAAAACATCAACATAGATCGTTCCTTATTCGAAAATACTCATGACTATTTCCACCAACAAATTCTTCTCTATTATCCAGAAACTCGCAATAATCCCTGATGTCAGCGTCAACTTTGTCCGCCTCATTGTCCCACCATATGCATACCTTCTTCGAAGGAAGTTTCTCAACTAATCTCTATGATGAATCTTCGGATAGAACATACTTTTATAACCCTTTGTTCATCAAAGAATAAACAAGAATAAGAACAAAAGGTATAAACTTGTTCGATTTGGGTGGGGAAAATACAAAATTGAAGGATGTTAAGACGTATAGTGGACTTCTAGTACAATATCAATGTTTGAGCATCTAATGTGACACACCATCTTCAATGTTAGGATTTTATAATCGATTGCAACTTCAAAACAAAGGGTTCTACAAGTATGATTGAGGAGAGAGCAAGGGTACTTGAAGCAATGATGATGGTCTAAGAACGACCATGATACAATAAAACAAAGAAATCACTTCAATTGATATTTGACTACCGATAAAATACCCCCACGTGGAGAGCACATGGGTAACTTGATGACACAAATAGATATGAACAACCACATGGACTATTCGTATGATTTTCATTATCGAATCAAGCTCACATGAACGACACACACTTGATTTATTGGTGGATGCCTATTAACAAATTCAAACCTTGTTTTGATTTATAAATCAGTCTCTCCCTTGTGGGGCTGGGTATAATCCGCCACAAGCATGTACATATGTTTGAGGTGTCATTTCATATTCAACACTTGCTAAAGTAAATGTATTGTAAGACTAAAACCGATTTACATCAAACTAGTATGTGTCACAACTGACTAACCCGAACCAAGAAAGGACCAATAGAACTCTTATCGATCAACGATCTACTTTTCTATTGTTTTATTGTCGTAAATCTGATCTAGTCTAAGCACGGTCCAGTCTGGTTTTAAACCATGCTCGACTCTCCTTGTTGATCTTATAACTCAACATACATTATGTTTATAATGTTAAAACAAAGCGAGACATCATCTCTATCTCATAAACATATAAGATTTAATACATTGGTTACATGTCTTTGTATTTACCTCATCTCTTTTGCAAGAATAAACGGATTCTCTCTCCTCACCTGTAGCTTCACTCTTTCAAAAGGATGGAATGACGGTCCTTGATAAATAGACGCATTCTTTTGTCCACCTCATCTTATCTGTCATTTTTATTCAACCACTCATTCCTTCTAAAAAAAACTTCACGTGGGCGCCAACGAGTTTGGTAATTAGAATTAAGGTGGACAAACTTAAGAAAAATTACCTATTTAATGTAATGAAATGCTAAATAAACGTCTTGCCTCTATACTAAGTTTACCTGTATTAGCTAATGAAGCAAACTAAAATCTGTTTTAAAAGAAAATAATAACAAAAAAAAAATTAGTATGTAATGATTTCCATAGAACTCTGATAATTGCACAACTCAACAGTATTTCACTTCAGCGACCAACTGAAAGGATAGGGAATCTCTCAGCAGAACAACCGGTGGTTCCGGTGGTGGTTACGGTGGTGGAGTGTGGCGGTGGAGTATAGAACACATCAGTGTCTCTTCGAAAATCTCAATTCACTTCTTCAAAAACCTCAATGCTCCGCTTCCACAGATGATTTCAGCAATGGCGACACAGCTCACTCACTCTCACTTCCTCCTTCCTTCCTACAAACTCATCTCCGTCGCCGCTCCAGAACGTCGCCGTTTTCAGTTCCGGCGTCTTCACGGCGGCAGCTTCCTCGCTGGAGTTTCTGCTTCGTCGCCGGAGAAGACAAGGTTTGTTGATTCGCTTTCGATTGCATGTGTCTGTGCGGTGTTGATTGTGTATGTGTTTTTGTTGATTTTGTTGTGAATCGAGGTATGATAAAGTGTATTTGTGCTTTGCTGTGTTAGTGTTGCTAGGAGGAAGCAGACGAAGACGAATGCGGATCTCTGTAACGATTTACGCGAGTTTGTTTCTGAAATTGGGCTTCCTGACGGACATGTTCCCTCGTTGAAGGAGCTTACGCAGCATGGCAGGTTTAGTCTATAGCATTAAATCTGTTTGATTTTAGTTTAATTCCTTGCATAAGTCTGTAGATACGAATGTTTACTTGTCGTTGAAAACATTTCACTGTGTTATAGCAGTTCTGGCGCTTTAAATTGGTTGAAAACTTAGTAACAGTTAATTAGTACGACTGAATCACTAAACAGAAAATGAGATCTCCGTATGATGGATATGATGAAGGTTTTAAATTTTAATGAATGATAGGAAGTTACAGTGTGTGCTAGCAATTTTGGCCCTGTGTATCAGTGTATGTTTGGTTTGCATTGGGCTCAAGTTTGTAATATCAGCAATGACGAGCACATTATTATATATTAGTTGAGATAAGCTAAAAATGGACAACCTAAAAACTTACAACCTGAAGAGCAACCTAGTTGAGTAAACAGAAAATATCTTGTTAGGAAGGCTAACTCTCTTTTCATACTTAAAGTGGCTAACTATTTCATGATGTCTTCATATTGGTTACTCCAATATCTTCATACGGCTTCTATGGTACAAATCTGCTCTCCGCATTAAAGCATTTTATATTCTTTCTTAGAGATGACTAAACCATCTAGAGGGGCCTTCTATGATATTGTTTTCCCTAAAGTTAGTGCGTCCCCAGTCTTACTATTAAAGTATTAAGATATTCATATAAAATCAAATTACTACCTATCCAACAAGGTTGCAGTTTCAACTCAAAAGTAATATTCCACAGAAGTGTTCTTAAGAATTAAGCACATGCTGTCTTTTGACAATTCAACATTGTGACACTAAAGCATAGTAGGTTCTGTTGATTCCTGGATTCTGATGCATGCTTCATCTCCATCCATCCTGCACGGTTGCACTCATCATGATACCAATGTGATTTCCCCAGATCTTGTGACGACATATAACAAAAGATGTTTTCCTTAGAGACTACCTGTTTTAGATTAGGCGAGTGGATAATTAATAATGAGATGATGTATGAGTATGACTTATTTAAGGAAGGGTTACGCAATCATCCTCACAATTCACATTATATCATACTTGCAATATGATACCATACAATTTGGTTGCTTAAAGGCCAAGTTGACTAAATAGCAAGTAGAATATAGAAGGGCAGTGGGCAGTCTAGTCTTATGTTAGTTGTAAAGCTGTCATATTGAACTAGCCACACTGTGTAGGGTCATTTCACTCATTTGCAAATATGACATACTGTGTGGCTGCTTCTGTACTTTCCTTGGTAATCATGGAGATTCAATGGAACTTTTATATAAAATGGAGGATATTCGTGAAAGACATTTATGTATCATTTGGTTTCGGTTGTATCCTTGCACTTTATGAAAACATACTTTTGTTAGAAAAGGATAATTTTATGCAAACGGAAATTATTCCTTCTTGTATCAACCCTTTTTTGAATTATTCCCTTATATTCTTACATTATTGTATAGGCAAGACCTTGCAAACATTGTGAGACGGAGAGGATATAAACTTATTAGAGAGCTTCTTGCAGCCTCACAAGAGATCAAAGTATCTGATGCTGATGTAGAAGGGACCTTAACTGAGGATAAAGCTAATAAAGAAGAAGATGAATTGAGCTTGAATGAGGAGAAAGCTAATAAAGAAGAAGATGAAATGAGCTTGAATGAGGAGAAAGCTAATCAGGAAGAAGATGAACTGACAGGTGGATTTTATTTGTTTTTTCATTTATTTATGTTATAAAAGCTTACTAAACAATCATTCTAAAAAGGTCCGCATGAGAACGGGAAAGAGTTGACTGAATACATGTTATCGCCACATGAAGGCATGTTAGATGATGGTTCAACAAAACCATCATTGCAGGAAAAAGTGGCAAAATTTATTCAGAGTGGAGAACTGGAAGAAATTGAAGGCAAGTCACACCAACGTGAAGATATATTTTTGTCCTTTGGAGTCCACTAAATATTATTTATCCTTGCATTTATTTCATTAGTTCTTCAAATATAAATTTCCAGTTGGTATTTCTGGATGTTCAGGAAGTGGGGAACCAAGCAGTCAAGTTCTTTGTGTATCTGACTCGGTGAATTTAGAGAATGGAAGCATATTGACTTCCCAGCTTGTAAATTCAACATCTCACTTGAGGTTTATTTTGTTACTTCTTCTCCATTACTTACTTTATCTGTATATTGTAAATATTATGGCTTGTATGCTTAAGCATATAATTAAATCATTTTAAAATATCCATTCACATCCTTTGTAGTAATATTACTTCCACTGATCAAGTAACAAGTGATGAGGCTGCTAAGACTGATAAGGACTTGGAAAGTGAGGTCGTTTCATATCAACTGATTTTTTTCATAGACGAAGTTCCTTTATCTCTCTCTTTCTATCTCTCTCTCTCACTCACTCACACTCACACGCCTAACTCACACGGTCTTCTTTTGTGTAAGATAGATAATAAAAAAGGAGGATCAAGCTGAAATCAATCTTATCAAACTTATGCTGGTATTATATTCATCTCCCACATCATTTGTCATGAGCTTGTTATTGGATCTTCATATTGTATGTAAATAATCTAATTGTTTTTATGTGCTTAGCATAACAAGGAGTTGGAATTGTCTCAGTTGAAAGAACAGATTGAAAAGAACAAGGTACTGTTTTCTGGTTTCATCTTTATGAAATATTTTTATCAAAATTTAGGATAAGTTTACCTAATTTTGCATCTTTTGGAAGCAACCATTAATTATTATCATTTCCAACTTATGTATGTGGTACATGTTTTTCAAGTTGTATGTTTCTTCCATTTCTTATAAAACCCTCTGTTCAACAAGACCACAACTAGTAATTGGTTATCAATGTGCCTTGCTTCCACAGCAAGCCTTGTCTGAATTACAAGCTAAAGCTGAGACAGAGATAAGTAAAGCACAAAAACTTCTCCTGGATAAAGATGCAGAGTTACTTGCAGCTGAAGAAAGCCTTTCTGGATTAAAACAGGTAACTTCTTCTCAACTACCATTAAAAGTCCCAGATATCATACATTGTACCTGATATGAAATAGCTGTTTGTCTTTCTTTTAATCTTTTCTTTTTTCACTTAATCTTCATCTTCATACTCTAATATAAGAGTAACTTGAGATGACACGTGGCAGCACCACAATCATCCTCACCAAAATTTTCCCACCTCTCTCTCATATTAAATAATTACCTTAATTCTTAATAATATTATTTAATACTTTTTTAGATTTAATAAATTAAGAAAGAAATCTATTGATTAATGTTATTTCTAAATAAATAATTTTTTTATAAAATAATAAATTTTTCAAAAGCATAAAACTTTTTTAAAAATACGAAATATTTTAAAATTGGTATTTTTAAAAAGTTAATTTTTTAAAGACCAAAAATAATCAAATTTGGAAGTTATAATAAGAAAATTTTTAAAAATGACATTTTTATACGGTTTGTTTTAGGACAATGTTTATTTTTTTGGAAAAAAATTTAAAAACAAAATTTTAAAAAGTTGATACTGTTTTATCTTCATACTCTAATATAAGAGTAACTTGAGATGACACGTGGCAGCACCACAATCATCCTCACCAAAATTTTCCCGTCTCTTTCATATTAAATAATTACCTTAATTATTAATAATATTATTTAATACTTTTTTAGATTTAATAAATTAAGAAAGAAATCTATTCATTAATGTTATTTCTAAATAAATAATTTTTTTTATAAAATAATAAATTTTTCTAAAGCATAAAACTTTTTTAAAAATACGAAATATTTTAAAATTGGTATTTTTAAAAAGTTAATTTTTTAAAAACCAAAAATAATCAAATTTGGGAGTTATAATAAGAAAATTTTTAAAAATGACATTTTTATACGGTTTATTTTATGACAAAATGTTTATTATTTTGGGACAAAATGTTTATTTTTTTGGAAAAAAATTTAAAAACAAAATTTTAAAAAGTTGATATCACTGTTTTATTATCTATAATCATTTCTCATATGTAATTTCAGTCATATCATATTTTAAAATATCATTTTATAATTATTAATTTTTATTATATTAATATTTTATTTATTCAACCCGTGTAATATACGGGTTTACTAAATCTAGTATTATTTTACATCAACAATCACAAACATAGAATTATTACTCTAATGGAAGCATCCACCTTGCTAGGTTCAAGTCGAGTACTGGGGCGAAGGTGAGACGGTACAGGTGGCAGGTAGCTTTAATGGGTGGCATCATGGTGTAACATTGGATCCACAACCTTCTTCAAATATCACAGACCCTGTTGAATTGAGGTTCCAACTCTCTTCCTATCCATTTGGCTTTATGTTTTATCTCTAATTGCTGAAACGGGTAAACTCAAGATAATTATCTTAAAAGGAAACGTGTCAAGTGGGTCAAACGAGCTGAAAGTTGCCTGAAGCATATTTTCCATGAAAAAAGCCTCCTAAACTATTTTACTCAAAATGTGATTCTATTATATAAAAAGATATATCTTCTGTCCTTTCTTCCTGCTTTACATTCAGTTCACAATACAGTTTTCCAAGCCATATGGCTTGATTTTCAGCAGCTGTTGTTGCAATGAACTTGGGTTCACCTGTAGGTCTCCGGGCCTTTTCACAAGTTTCCATGTTCAATTCTTCTTAGTCATTGTGGTTTCTTCCTTCATTGAAAATCTCCATTTGGAACCTTTTCTGCCTTCCAATAGTTGAGGGCTCAAGAATAGCTACGTTGCTTCTCTGAATAGATTTCAGAGCGGGGAATTGTGCCTAACATCATCCACCGATTCGAATTGTGCCTAACGTCATCCACCGATTCATCTTCAGTGAGCTCAAGCTTTGGACTTTGAGTCCATTGGTTGTGCTGATACTGCTTCTTTCCACTTACATTGCTCATCCTCCATGAAGTTCTGTAAGCTTTGGAAATAGTGCTGTAACCTACAAAGATTCTGGCTTCTCCCTTCTTGTTTGAGTTGCATGAGCAAAGGGCACCCAAGCACCAACTCTGTTTTGCTATGAGGCTACCAAGCTTGGGGATGAAGCTTGGGCTTGGGCTCGTTTAAGCTTGACTCCGTTTGAGCTTTTATCGAGCTACGCTTGTGTAGCTTGATAGTGGCTCGGCTTATTTACACCCAATATCAGCAAATAAAAATACTGGAATGACTAGCATAAAAAATATCCAGCAGAACTGTTGCTAATTCCTTGCAGTAGCTTATGAAATTTTTCAACAGAGAGATATTAAAATATAACTGTTGTTTAAAGACAACTATTAACTGTCAAGAAGGATACATTGCATTTATTTCATATTGTTTATACCAGTAATACTAGGCTCTGGAGGTCCATGCTGTGGCTATATCCTGGAATTTATGAGGTATAAAAATCCGTTATTCACTACCATCACAATTGTTATCTTAATTAAAGGTCTTTAAAGTTTGCAACAAGTGCAGATCAAATTTATAGTTGATGGCAAATGGATGATTGATCCCATGAAAGAAGTGGTAACCAGGGGATCCATACAGAATAATGTTCTTCGAGTTGATAGATGATGATGATGCATCTCTTCTCATGATGTGATGTGTACATACCATTCAGGTATCATAAGCTTTTCACCTTCTCTTTCTCTTTTTTTAATATGAGCCTTTTGAAATAATCGGAGATGACACATTTTCTTCAATTCTCAGATGTTAATGATTAGATAGGTGACGGTTAATGGAGGTGGTACAAATTTAGGTCGATTCACAGGTCAAAGAGCAGAGATGAGGTCTTATATGATCATGCAGTTGTTTTTGTGTTCATAATGTAGTTAGGATTTTACATTTCTGCTAGAAATAAGTGTTCATTTGACTCCCAACTTAGCAACTAGAAAGATTAACATGTTGATAATTTTGGTCGACCCTGGACTCAAATTGGTGGGACCTTCTGGCTCATGGACCATATAAAACCAGCATGAGCCAGTAAACATAAATGAGGATTGGTTCAACCACTTCTTGTAATGCTTGTGGATTTTCAACTCAACCACTACATAATTGCATGAAAAGTGAAGATATGGTTACAAATAAACTTGATCCATATAGATGGATCTAATTATTTGAATCATGTTGCTTGGGTCTTAACGGAAGCAACTTCTCTATCTTCCGGGGTAAAAAAGAGGTTTGCCTCCATCTTACCCTCTTCAGCCCCAATAACTTTTTCCTATAAGTGAGATTTTACTGAATATGTTTGTATGTTTGATCATTTTGAACCATGTACGGATGTAACTTGTAGTAGGTGGATTTCTTGAAGTGTCCATGAGGGTAGCGCTGTAACAAAGCATGTGTCTCAGCGTCTCGTCTAGAATGTAACCCGGGTTTGAAGGTGTCCTAATACCTCAACCTGAGACAAAGAATGATAGTCTCAACATTAGTTAGGTTGCTACCAAGCACTGGTTGAGTAAGAGAATAGAGTTGATACGTTCCTTGAGTCACAAATTTAACCTTTGATCGTTTGTTTTTCCTCATTTAATTGTGTTATATACAGAAAGATGGGCGTCGCAAACCCTCATGCATACCAAGCTTTAACAGGTGTTAGGCTGTCCAATGTATGATTTGATGGGATAATGTCTTCAATTGATACGTTGGTCTATCTGTATTCGTCCCTAGTTATGGGCTAGGGTAGTTAACACATTTATTATAGTGAGCTAACCACATCTAGCTATAAGAATATTCATATTTTTTTAGAAAAGTTAACCAACACCCTTTAAACATAGGTCATAATATGCAGACACCTCATTCTATAAATCGACACCCCCTATACATTTTGTATGACATCATACTGGTCGAAGACACTGAAAACAAGAAAAATTCAGGTGGGCTGTCAGAGGGCTACATGCCTTATATAGCCCTATGCGGCCCCTATACGACACATATAGGGCTATATGATGCATATAACAAATTTTGACACTGACTACGGAGAAAAATTCAAGGGGCTGACAGAGGGGTTATACGCCCTGTATAGAGCTATACGACTCACCTATTCGACACGTATGGTGCTATACGACCCGTATAGAAAATTAGGGTGTTGATTTATAATTCTGGGGTGTCTAGATAACGGTGCCCTTAAACATACTTCTAAATCTATACTAATGTCTACTATGAAGTTGTAATCCTCAATCACTTAAATAAGGTACAAATTTATTACTTTGCAACAGCAATTATATCACAAGTGAGGGATTGAGCTTCCTTAGTTTTTGAATGCATGTAGGGAAGATAGTTTTTGAATGCATGTAGGGTCATGTTAAGATGAAAGAACTATTAGTCTTATCTTAAGTGAGAATAAGCTAGTTATTATTTGGAGGTGATAATAAAGAGAAAATGTTGTCAGTGTTAAGTCCTTGTGTTTAGGGCCGAGATAAGACACTTGGGATGCCAACTGGATCCTTATATTAGGAGAAATCCTGTTCAAGACTAGCTTAGACGGTCGGTTTTACTTCATGCTACTTACGGTAATCTGTACCATCTCTTTCTACACCGTAACAAATGATATTTACCTCTTTGATGCAAGGGGTTAAAGTCCACTAAAGAAACAATAATTCTCATAAGATACTCTTTACCTATGTCGTCCTTTCGTGCATTGATTAGGTCAGGGTCCTAGTTATGTTATCAATCACAAATTTGATACCATAAAACTACATGCTTTGGCTTTTAGTGCGAGAATTTACATAACTGAATAAAATACGGCGAATTAACACATGTTTTCCCTTTTCCGTTAAAAGAAATAGAAAAGATAATATTCGGAGAAAGAACGAACACGTGGAGACCACGTACCCTCCTAACAACTTTTTATCAACATATGAAAACATCCATAACGTGTCTCTTTCTTCACCTTTCCCCTACCCCCTTCATTCTACTTCTTCAACTCTCACACATACACTATACTAACCTTTTGAAAATGGCGATGTTGAGCAGTGCTTCATTTCACAGGCTCACATCTTCATCTCCTTCAGTTTCACCTTCAACTCCACTTCTACCTCCCACCGCTTCACCATTATCCAAATACACAACCAGAAGCACCAGAAATAGGGTTTATTTCACATCATTTGCCCTCCAGAAGCCAATTCAAACCGAAATCCTTCAACAACAACAAGATGACGATGAGAAGAAGATATCGTAATGGCGGATGGTGATGAAAACTGTGTTATACTCCATCTCACCTCTCCCTCTTCTCGTACTCGCTGCTCTTCCCGGAGGTAATTAACTGACTAATCCTGGTTCCGTATCTCACACATTTGGTTTATTCATGATTGTTGCAACATTAGATCGCTGTTTGAACTGTGAGACGTTTGATTTTGTGAATTTCAACTGGAATCGTTTGATCGCCGTTTGAAACTTTGAATTGTGTAATGTTTGATTCTGTGAAATAGTTAGATCGGTGTGTGAATTGAATTGTGCAATGTTTGAATTGTGAATGTTAGCTGGAACGGTTAGATCGTTGTTTGGACCTTTCGTTGATCTGGTTAAATCATGGAACCTTCCGGATTGGCTCGTGCATTGGGGCCACCCTGGCAACATGGTATATACTTTCGTTTTGAAAATATTTTGTAGATTTTCATTTTATCTTCATACTCATCTGAGATGAACTCTGTTGATCTTATCGTCTTGTAGGCGGTCGTGCTCTTCGCCATGGGTGGTTATGGGACTTATTTAGGGTTTCGAATCCGGTTTTCTGATGATGTGGTAACAATCTTCACTACAACATTTGCTTTGTTCTTTTATTTTCGGTTTAACGTTTGGTTTTGGTGGTTTTTTTTTACCGTTTAACTGGCAAACCGTCAAGAGCGAACCATGAACCGGTCCATTTGGAACTCAAACCGGCCAAACTGACCGACTTGCTTAGGTTGTGGTGTTCAAATGGTTTATGAACACCCTGCTTCAACCACAAGATTTTAACAGTAACATGTTTTACAAAATAAAAGGTTACATCGTTACATATGTGAAGCTACGTAGATGGTCTTTCTATCGATGTGAAATATCATCTTATTTATTTTTGATCGCTTTGTATACGAAATTATACATGTTGTATGCTCAAATTATTGTCTGTGTCATTATTTTTTGCAAATTTGGAGTGCCTCTTCAAAATGTTGACTCTATCAAAAGGGGTAACAATTCATTATTTTAAGCTAGTTTAGTATTCGTGTTAATATACAGATTGAATAAATAAAAATATAAAATATTCGTAACAGAGACTTTAAAAATTATAAAATAGTTTTTTAAATAAGATATGATTCACTTACGTATAAATAAGTATTAATTTCAAATAAAACAACAATAATATCATTTTAAACTCTCATTTTGTAAAATTATTTTTCTAAACATTTATTTTTTAAAAATAATTTCTCATTTTTAAAAACATCCCTGTAAAAGTTAAAAATACGGTTTTAAAATAGTTTTTATTAAAAAAAATTGTTTAAGACATTTTCGTATCTTATAATCTTTTAAAATGTATTTTTTTAATAAAAAAATCAGGTTTTTAACTTTTACAATATCTATTTTAAATCTGGAAATGTTTTGAATGATATAATTACTCTTTATAATTATTATTTATTAGTAGAGAGGGGCATGAAACTTAAGTGCGAAAGTCTAATATTATGACAAGTGGCACTTCAAACCTTCTTTTTTATATATACTATAGATAGAGATAGATAGATTATTTTCTAAGTACGTGTATTTTAGACAAATAGATATTTTCTTAAGTACATGTATTTTAGACAAGTTTGGAGACTTTAGTACACTAAAATTAAGTTGAGAGATTTTCTTATAAAAAATAAGAAAGTACGTAGTTTGAGATGTTAAACACCAATGAAAACAAGAAAACAAAAACTTGAGTGATTGACATTGAATGAATGAATTCAGGAGGAAAAAGCAAAGCTAAAGATTTGCATCCTAAGCTACTAGGCGGAATGTTCTTCTTCTTCGCTCTTGGAGCCACCGGTGGTGTGACCTCTCTACTTACTTCCGATAGGCCCATCTCGAAAGGTAACCTTTATAGTGCGTGTGCATTTAATGTTGTAGGGTATGAATCTTTGTTAACAGGATGTGTCTTGAAAAACTTATGGCAGTAATTGTTTATACATTGGTTTCTTGTAGTCCTCATGCTTTGACGGGTGTGATCGGCCTAACACTTTTGGCCATACAGACAGCATTACCAACATTATTTGAGGTAAATCCGACTCTCAAACCATTTTACTTTTATACATTTCAGTTATCTATTTACATTTTGTACAACATAAGTTGGATTATGTAACATAATTTTTTGGATTTAATAGAAATAATGGTGGCATCTTAACCTACCATTTTAATAAATTGACTAAACTTGGAATGATATGATAATTCATATACAAGTACGTGACCAGTGACCAATTACTGTTTTCAAGTATGTAAATAAAAGGAGGAATTTAAAAGCAATGGTAAGCGCTTGAGTCCCTCTAGCAGAGGTGTCAAGTTTAAATCTAACTTTCATTGGTTTTTGTCTTTAACCCCTTTAAAGGTCACATGTTATACTGTTTCACGGTTCGCAAAAGAAGGAAGAAATAATAGCGTGTTTTTTCTCTTATTTTGCTGACTACTTGTAGAGCTCTAAAAAGAATATATTTCTTTTGCAGGGAAATCCGGGGCTAAGAAATGTTCATGGGATTTTAGGTAGCGGGATTATGGCATTGTTTCTTGTACATGCGGCCCTTGGTCTTCAACTCGGTTTGAGCTACTAATTTGAGAAGGAGATTATGACGGTTTTGTTACTCGTTTTATCGATGAATAACTGCATAAAAGTTAACCTTGTGGGGGCATTTTATAAATTTTATTTATTTTGTCAAAATTGTGTATTTAATTGGTTATACTCAGGTAAAGTTCTTAGTGTTTCTGAAATTTATTTTTAGTCTACTATTCCAATAAAGGTTGGAAAGCATCCAATCCAATTATCCAATACCTTAATATACTAACAAGTAACAAGTGAGGGCAAAATGGTTAAAAGAAATAAAAAAGAGGTCAAAACGACTATTATGCATTATTCAACAGCTAGTTTTTATTATTATAAAATTTTAATGTTGAAATTGAAACAATTGATGAAACTTTAAAACTAAAATTGAAACAAATAATGAAACTTTAAGGCTAAAATTGCCGAGGAGAGAAAAGGGGCTCGGCGGGGAAGAGGTCGAAGAAAGGATTGACAGTAAGTCACGTCATCTTCAATGCCACCGGTTCGAAACAATGAATAACTTTTAGAGGTAAAATTGATGTAGTTTAAATTTTTTTGTTAAGGATTAGTGTCAAAACTCAAGGAACAAAACTAAAATTAACTCAAAAAAATTTAGATTATTTTTTAAATTAAACCAAGTTTAAAACAGTAGCATATCGACCCTATCCGTTTCCAGTAGGTTAAGGTTTCCACTTCCCAAATCGATTTCAAACCCAAAGCGGTTTCACAAAAGCCTTTTGACTTTTAATGACCGAAACTGGAAATGATTTCAACAAAAGATGGGTTTTGTGCACCTCTATGACTGATGTTACAATTGACACCTTGAAAGGCCATGTAAAGAACTCTGTAAGTTGTAATTATAAGTTATGATCGAAAGATGTTGCTATAAAGCCCAAAGCAAACAAAGCCCATTAGGCCTTAGTATTAGAAGTAGAAACAAATTATAGGCCCAACAACCTATCTATATTCTAGAAGCATAGAACACACAAGATGTAACAATTAATGTGGCCTGCCAACGTGTTGAAGAAGCCCAATCAACAGTCCGACCCGTTTTGACTCGTCATAATTACTTATGAAAAAAAAGTATTGAGGAGTTAATCCAACTGGTTCATTCGGATCCGATTTCATTTAAACTCGTTTGATGCTTTAATTCATCCCATTGGCCACTATACCCCAAAGTATTCTTCGCTCATTTTAAAAGCAATGCTAGATTTTTAAATCCACTATTACACTTTTTACGATGGAGTATATGTTATTAAAAAATTTATGTTCCACTAATACATTTAAAACAACGGGCATAAAGGGTGCACTGGGTGCTTGACTTAGCTCCAATTTTGTGTATGGCCAGGTGGGGCTGAATTACATCGTGATCAAATGTGCGTAACCTTACCTTACATTTTGTGCAGGAGGTTGTTTCTCACCTTAACTCCATGACCTTAGGGTCAAAAAACAACCACCTTACTGGTTGTTAATAGATCACCCTAATCAATACATGCTAAACCAATAGAATCACAGTTTGTGCTGGTCATGTAATCTTTAAGGGGGGTTAAATGTAGAAACTAATAAAAACTAAATTCAAACTTGAAAATTATATTATTCTATAAGAAAAGTGAGCTAATGATTGATTGATTAATCATAAAAGTGAATAGAAGCAATCATTTTAGAAAATAACGACATAATCACATAAAGAAGATTATTCCAAAATTTATGCTATGTGCATTTTGTCAAAAGAAGATTGCCCACATATACCAACGATGCTAAATTAGAAAATCCATTCCCAAGGAAAAGAAGCATATTTGTTGTATGATAGATTGATAGGTGTGAACTGACACGAATCGTTATAACTTAAAAGTTGATAATCAAGTGTTCAAACACATGATATGTTCATGAGGGTTTGATAAAATGTTCAAGAGACACAATAGGCTAGTGTGTAATGGTGTTTGGATACACGAGAATGGTGGTTGGTTAAGTTGGTTTTAGATTTGTACAATTTAGTCCATGGCTTACGGTTTAAAAAAATCAATTTTGATAGTTCAATTGACGGTTTCCATCTTGAAATCAGTCTTTTAACCTTTTGGAATATGTAGTTATGTATATGTATAGTATTCATTAACTATCTTTATTAAAAATTAATAAAAACTAACGATTTTAAAATTATTCGATCGTTTTTTCGGTCTGACATGCCTTTGTACAATAAAATATACCAGTTTTTTCAGTTTACTTGCAATTGATGTTATACACGGAGACAAGCCATATAATTTTGATGTACATCTTGGACATGACTCCACATCTACTTGGTCCACAACCATAAACATCATTTTATCATTATAATGGAACGGAGGAAGAACTACAAAATAACATCAATGATTAACAATCAAACAATGGCATCTTCAACCACTAAAATCAATAGTCAATAGCAATTATAATTTGGTCCTTTTATTTGCTACTCAAAAGAAAAGAAATGAGGTATAACCATCATTGTTAATAGCTTTAAATACAAACAGCTCAAAGTTTCAATGTACAAATCCGATTTTCAATCATGTATTCTAAACAAAGTGACGAAACGAAAGAAAGAAAGTATATGATGCCTATATCAATATTTTACGCGATAAATTTGGACGATGATATACGGTTATCATTTTAGAACATGTCTTAATATCATATAACATAACAAGTTGGATTTGCTGAAACTTTGAAAGTAAAATTTTATATGGTCAACAAATTTATATAGGGTAATATAGGGACATCCCATCAGATAAATCGACACCCACCTATACGCCGTGTAGGGTCCATACGCGGCGTATAGGTATCCAAAATAAATTCTGACATTCCATGTCTCATCAGTTGTTGTCGTATTGTTTATACGACTCGTATAGCTCCATACGCCGCGTATATCCTTTTTCAGACCACAAAACTGGACTAAGTCTAATCATCATTTAGCATGGCTATACGCGTCGTATGGCACCATACGCCGCGTATAGCCGTGTAGTGTATGGGTGAAGGGTGCAGGTCCACCGATCTATACGCGGCGTATGGGCCCATTACCGGAAGAACAATTCAGCGGTAAGCCTCAGAAGCCCGCCATGCAACGTAGTCGTTCAACGTCTTCTAAAGTGAAA